>OX387289.1:14678943-14841443 GCA_947562105.1 Shargacucullia verbasci
GCGCGTCGACGCTGTGTGCGTAGTTGAGCAGCGCGTGGTGACGCCGGTCCTGGTGCAGCACCAGCGACACGTCGTCCTTCAGCGCTGCAGCCGCCAGGCAGCGCAGCACGCACACACGCACTTCTGACGAGACCGCGCTATCGTTCAGCAGCCGACCTGCAACGTCACACGTAACAGTCAACTACGAACTACAACAACTTGACTCCATTCACAATCAACAACTTGTCAAGGTTCAAGACTTGTTTAATTCAGGCAAACGTACCGATGAAGGCGAGGAAGTCGTCCCCGAGCACCCAGCTCCCCTCGGCGTGTACCAGGTACTGCTGCAATTCATCCAGACTCTGCCGTTCCTCCGGTGACAGCGTCACGCCCTCCAGCGCCTTGGACAGCTTCTCGAACTCCTGCTGGCCCTGCGCACGTAACATCATCTTATAATTGGAGCTACACTGATACTCTAAGTTTAGACCGGTAATCGCACATATCATAATATACTTCTTTATCACGACGATGTCTCGTAGATTTAATGATATGGTGGCCATTTAGACATGACACTTCTTTATTATTCACGGACTATGTCTGGGTATATCATAATTCTTTAATATAGAAGTGCTATAAATTTTAATAGCATTATGACAAAGACACTGATATTTTGGCTCCCTATATGACATTTGACAATTTATTATTGAGCAACGTAAACAGCTTCCCTCCAGGGATAACATCCGGCACCCACGTGCGGCTCATCTGAATCATGTCGCTGCGCTGACGAGCTTGTACCACACGTGGAAACATTGAGAAGTATTCACTCTCAATGTTTATAGTATAACAAGAATCTATGCAACAAGCGTTGCATAGCCACGACATGACCATCAAATATTATATTTACACATAACTGCATGTGTGACTCATGAGGTGAAAAATCCTTTATTTACAGAAGCTTTCGGTTCCAGAAAATTTCCTTTTGTTAGTGTTACGAGAATGTTTACTCAGAACCTCCCATTGCGGGGGGTATGTAATGAAGACATAGAATGACACATGGATGAGGTGATGACTGTTTAAACATGTGTCCTGCGTAGATTGTTGGTAAACACTGGATAACCTTCGTTCAAACATAATCGGTTACATCAATATTAGGAGAACAATGCGTTACCTGTGTGTACGCATACGTTTAATATTGTTTACTGAACTTTATCTCGCACACAACTAGTAAATGTATGTTAACACAATGATAATAAAACGATAACCAATACATACAATAAGTAAACCCAAAGCACCGGTTGACTGTGCGAGACATCAGAGAAGCGCGCGGTACTCACGTCGATGTCGGTGTAGACGATGGGTGGGTCCCTGTTGCGCTTGCGCAGCTCCTCCTGGCGGCGCTCGTCGGCTTCGTGCGCGAGCGCGTCCGAGCTGGGCCCTGCGCGCGACAGCTCCTCGGGGCCCGTGGCCGCCGCCTCCACTGCTTCTGCCATGTCTAACAACACGGACCCGCTCCGTTAGCTCCACTCTACTATATCACTCGTTATTACACATGCCTACCATTATCCGTTAGCGAGAACGCTCTCATTGTTTGTGCGTCTGCCACTCTCAATTACTGAGAGTTCAAGAGAACTAAATTAAACCCGGAAGCTCTATAAAATGCTAATGCTTTGGCACTTGGTTGTAACACGGACTATGAGAATGGTTTTAACATCGAGTTCGCGATCGACGTTAAACAATTAGAATGAAAACATACAGATTATTCGTAAGGTTAGTTACTAACCTATAACCGAGACGACTGGGAAGAGTCTTCAGAGTATCTTTTAAAACGACGCCAAGATATTTTAGAACACCGAATAGTATATACAGTTGCGAACGTGTACATCAAAAACTTGGGAAAAACATACGATTATAATTCGATTACAAAAATATTGAGTTCGACCAACGTGGCACACACACTTCGCCCTGCGCGGAAATAGCCGCGATATAAATAAGTAGCGACGAGCGGCGCTCCGCAGCTCTAGGCGGAGGGCGAACTGGACGCGGGTCGTACCTGGTGCTGTGCTGAGGGTTGAGGGTGCGAGGGTGGTGTGTGCGGTGGAGCTGCTGTCCGCGCTCGGAATGCCGGCGAGGCGCGCCGCCTGGCTCGGCGCCAGCTCGCCTCCGCGCCACTATTATATTTATAATTACGCCCGGCGCGGCCGATCGGGTACCGCTCTACTCTATCTTACATGTTCGTTTTCGTTTTGTAAACACGTCGTTCCAGCGATCTCCGAATGGGTTTCGAAATATTCTACGATGACATATTCACGGAATATAAGCGGTCAAGATTGACAGTATTAGTATTAGTTGCATGGTGCATCTTAGGTCGGCCTATAGGTTTTACCGTAGGATTGTACTGGAGAGGTGTGCTGTCATGTGTAATGTGCTGTCGTTGTTGACGGTGGGTCGGTGTCACATTCATTCAGTTGGTGAACAGTTTTGAATTGGCTTCGGATCCGTCAGCACTGCGGTGTACGTGATGGTCGTTGCCCTTAATCCGTCGCTTTGAGTCCGTGTCCCGACCTACTTGAGGATCGTTCAACTGACCATGCTCTCAAAAAATAGCGCGTTCGGTCACATGGACAAATACTTTTACAATAAAAAATGTATTTATGCATGTAACCGATATGCTTTTCTATTTAGTTGATGATTAATTCAATGTTTGACAGCTATGGAATGTCTTAATATTGTTTTTGAGACGATTAGTAAATGTTTTTTTTTTTTATTAGATTAGTAATTTAATTTAGTTCCTAATTAGAATGATGCGAGGATTTTACAAAACTGTAGTTTCCATTTTGTTTTGCATTACCTGACAGTGACAAGGATAATGCAAATAATATATTAAATATCTACCGGTACACAGTTTTTGCCCATCACTGACAGAAAGTAAAGGTTAATTCGTTCGGGGTAAAAAGTTTTAATTCGCAATGTTTTGGACTAAGTAGCTGGACTGCTCAGTGGTTTTGGATGAACATGATCATTTTTTATTCAAAACGACTGGAACGATCTAGATCAGTTATTTTGCGTTAGATAGATATTAATTGGAGATCGGTGACTTTTCCCTTATCGTATCATAGATCATAAGGATGTACATATTTGTTCCTTGCGAGAATCCACCCGGGGCAGAGGAGCAGTCGATAGCTCAACCACTGCGCCAGCTAAGCCGTCAAAGTGCAGAACAATACTTTGAGTTATACAGGAACAATGTGTGTGCTTTTCCTCCATGAAAGGGGAGGATTCTCCGACCAGGTCCCAAGGTCCAGGTCCGAAAGTCCCGATAGAACTCAAACATTCGTATAATTATGCGTCGCTTGTAATGTCACAAGAATTGTTCTCGGTACTACAATTTCACATTTAGATCAGAACTTTTAACATGGGTTGTTGTATACGTCATGCGCTTCCGCAGGAAATAACGCGACAGCACGCTGCACAGCTGCACCGCAACACGTCCTCAGCATAACATAACGTAATAGTAAAGTAAACATTAACTTTTATTTATATAATAATAATAATAATAATAATAATAATAATAATTTTATCAGGCGGAAATAAGGTGCGCGCCTTCAACGGTTGGGTCATGCCGGTTTTGATGTACTCTTTCGGCATACTCAAATGGACTCAGACCGAACTCGACGCCCTGGATAGGAGGGTCCGTACGCTGCTGACTGTATATCGAATGCATCACCCACGATCGTCGGTAATGAGACTGTATATCCCGCGAAAGTGTGGAGGTCGAGGCTTCTTAAATGCTAAGACCCTCCATAATCGCGAGATATGCAGTCTCAGGGAATATTTCCTACAAGACGACGTGGGGATGCATAGAGATGTGGTTGCGGTAGACAAGGGCCTCACCCCGCTCTCCTTGGCTAAAGAGAACTGGCGCAAACCTGTAGTGCTTGACACTAAAGATCGCATGGAGGTATGGCAGAGTAAGGAGCTTCACGGACGCTTTTTCCGGGCCCTACATGGACCCGATGTAGATTTATTAGCGTCCGTTGCCTGGCTGCGTTTCGGTGACCTCTTTGGGGAAACCGAAGGTTTTGTCTGTGCAATTATGGACGAAGTTATGATGACGAACAATTACCGGAGATTTATTGTGAAAGACGGCACGGTCGACATCTGTCGGGCATGCCACCGTCCGGGAGAATCCATTAGACACATAATCTCTGGGTGTTCTCGTCTAGCTAACGAAGAATACTTGCATAGGCATAACCTCGTAGCCAGGATTATCCACAAACAACTTGCTCTGAAATACAGCCTTGTGGAATCGGATGTGCCGTACTATAGGTATGTGCCCGACCCAGTTCTCGAAAATGGACATATCACATTGTACTGGGATCGATCCATCATCACTGACAGGACTATTGTGGCCAATAAGCCTGATATAGTGGTGGTGGATCGACTAGAGCGGCGCGCAATGATCGTTGACATAACAGTCCCGCATGACGGGAACCTCGTGAAAGCCGAGAAAGATAAAGAAATCAAGTATCTTGACTTGGCCCGCGAGATTGTCGACATGTGGGATGTGGACTCAGCGATCATTGTGCCGATAGTCGTTTCAGCCAATGGCTTGATAGCCAAGAGCCTCGACCAACACCTGAGGAGGCTCTCATTGGGCGGCTGGATCAAGGGCCTGATTCAGAGAGCGGTACTTCTTGACACGGCTCGCATTGTTAGGAGGTTCCTTTCTCTGGAGCCCTGACCGCCGGTAGCTTGGACCCTGTTCCAGATACCGGTGGGCTACTATTTTTTATATTTTTAAATGTTTTTATATGTTTTATACTAATATTTAAAAATGTAATTTATATGTGTGTTTATGAAAATAAAGAGAATAATAATAATAATAATACCTAATACATTGTTTATTCAGAAAATATGAATCAGTATTTTTTTTTTGATTAGAGAAATACGCTGCTTTGTGAGGACTCGCAAGATTTTTTCTGTGCGTGACCAGTGCTCGTGTGACGGCTTCTCTGCCTTGCAGCCCAGGGCCACGACAGCTCCAACACGGGTAGTAACAATGATCACTGGTTGATGACGCATTTGAGGACATGTACATTAGGTACGCCTTTTATACTCGAAGGAGTAGGCATACCACAATCCAAACTAAGGCCTTATTATTACTTATATTATTTCTATGTTGCGAGTCGAACCCGAGACCTCTGCATAGCAGTCGGTGCGTACTACCACTGGATACGTTACCTAGTACTTATTAATAATTCAATGTTACAATTCATAAATCGTCCGAATTGTAATTCAATGTTATACCCCATAAGTGCTCCAATTTTACTCTCTATTTGAAATGAAATGAAATTATTTATTTTGCAATTAGGATTTTTCAATCACTTTTACACGTCTTTTTTAAACGCCATCTATGTGTGCATTTCCTATGACAATCCCTGAGAAGGAACGCCGAAACAAACTCAGGGGTCAAAGTCTATTTTAAAGTCCAGACAGATTGTAATGATGTAAGGATTTATGTGAGACAAATATAGGGTGGAATAGCCTTTTGAAGAAAGTGCCATAACTATTTTAGCTAACCTGTCGCAACAGAGTGCAAGCTTGGATCAGTTATCGTGAGAATTAATGAAATTAAGAGCGTTCAGCCTATATCTAACTCACATTTACAATGTATAGCGGTTATATATAAGAAATCATTTAAATTTAAACGACATTACAATATCAAAATAATGAAGTAAATAATATAATAACACTGATCACAAAAAATCACTTTTTTTAAGTCACATGAAAACTTTTGCCTAATTTAGTTTAAAACAAGGATAAGGATAATAGAAATAAAATTAGAATGTTCCAAATACAAATAGTTTTTTTGTAATTTGATTTTATTATATTTTTGAAAATTTCAGTTTTTGTCAACAAAATGAAGTTATTTCGTTATATTGCAATGTTAATATCAATGTAACTTTATAGTTTTTTTCTATATTTTGCTGCAGGGACATCTCGCTGTAATATCCAATAGTAATCCGCCAACATACGTGGACTCCACTTGCCCTGATATCGTTTTTTATCGTAGAAATGTCTTGGTGGAATCTTTTACCGTGTTCATCGCTCACGGCGCCTAAATTTTCAGGAAAGAAGTCTAAATGTGAATGTAGAAAATGTATTTTCAACGATATATTCCAACCCAAAGCCTTATAAGTAGATAACGGCTCCGCGACAATACTTTTATGGTCAGTTGATCGGTGATTTCCGAGAAAATTGAAAGTCACTTTCCTGAAAGCTTCCCAAGCTGAATTTTTCAAATCACTAAGCTTTTCTTTAAATATTTTATCTTTCATCAATTGCCTGATTTGAGGACCAACAAATATATGGTTAATTTTTGCATCACTCAGTTTAGATTTTTTTTCTTTCAAATATAAAAAGCCATCACAGATCGGAACTTTGAGGTGGTTCTGATACAAATAGTTCTTCACTCTGAGGGATCGGTCTTTTAGCAGATGGCAGGTCAGGATACTTAGTTTTGCTTTTTGTTTTAATTGTAAGACCTTTTGTATTAGTGAGACAAAAATAACAATCAGATGAGTGGTTCGTTGGTTCCGTCCAAATCATAGGAATTGCAAAAGGCATAGATCGAGATCTTTTCGCCCATCCAGTAAAAAGACCCACACATGTAACGCAATAGATGTGTTGAACCCACGCTTTATCTTGTTCTCCGATGGCAAATCCAAAATACTGTTCATATAACTTAGTTACTAATGGCGCTAAATTTCTTCGCCGAGTTATAAAAGTAATGTCGCCACAAAAAAATAAAAAAACTTGTGAGGATCATTTTTATACTTATTTGCCAGAAAACAGAAAACACAACTACGCTCTTCAAATAAAAACACTTTGAATGTGAAAATGAAACATTAAAACGGTTAATTTTCAAATTTGGGGGTGCTAACTGTCACACAAAAATGAGACGTGATCAGATCAAAATAAATATGGTGTAAGAATGAGGGTAGGTACTAGCTAATTCAAAATTAATAACAGTGACAAAATTTTGTTGATCAGTGTAATGGCAAAAATTGTATATAAAAAAAAAGGAAAGGCTATACAGAGCGGCTCAATCCCAAGCGTTTTTGTTATCTAGCGTTTTTGTAGTATCCTTTTTTACAAAGTTTAGATTTAATTACAATTTTGAACTTCTTTAATGTTAAATTACGTATATCATTGGGAAGTTTATTGTAAAAGCGTATACATTGTCCCATGAACGAGTTGCTTATTCTGTGGAGGCGCGTAGCATGTACAGCAAGGTTTAGGTGATGATTGATAAGTGTGTGGTTGTATTAACAGTGATCAATGGACAACGCCGTTAGCTAGTAGCTCGTTATCATTATTCGCAGACGCAGTGACGGCACGGTTGGCGTAGTGGTTGAGAGATGACTGCTGGTCTACGTGTCGCGGGTTCGATTCCCGCACAACAAATATTTGTATGATCTACAGATGTTGTTTCGGGTCTGGGTCTTTGTGTATGTTAATACACACCGTGCCTCGGAAAGCACGTAAAGCCGTTGGTCCTGCGCCTGATCTCTCTCCGGTCGTGTCGGATTGCCGTCCCATCGGACTATGAGAGTGAAGGAATAGAGAGTGCACCTGTGTTTGCGCGCACACTTGTGCACTATAATATCTCCTGCGTAGTTGGCTAATCTCCGTTGAGATTGGCCGCCGTTACCGAAATTCAGTCAGGAGGACATTATTATTATCATTATTCGGTTATCTCTGAAATGGGTTCGAAATGAAGTAATACACTTCAATCACCTATATGTTTTTATCAATTAAAATTAAATAAGAAAGTTGTGAGTTTAACTAATCCCTGAGCCAAAATCTGCCGTTTAATGCTCTTTAGTCATAAATAATTTCATGATTGTTACCTATGCGACTTTTTAAAGAAATTATAATTTGTTCGAGTTGAGGGCTCATTATGTAGAACTGACTTATTAAGGTGGTAATTGTGATGCGCAACAAACAGCGCAGCACTCGTTGTTTGGTATCGCGCCGCTGCGCGCTATCCTAGACCAATGAATAGATACAGTTCTGACCTTGCTCGTCGTCGTTGAGGTCGTGGTCGCCTCGTTCTCGTTGTTGTTTCTTGCGCTTCTTGTCGCGGCGCTTCTCCTTGCGCGCCAGCTTCTCTGCCAGCGTGCTGCGTCGCGCGTCCAGCTCCTGAGATGCCACGCTACGACAAAAACAGCACTCAGTCGCTTAATTCTCTCGGTCTATTTTAATTATTCTATATCTTTCGATGAAACTCATTAAAACACTGTAAAAATATACAACGGTGTTTAGCTAGAATAAGTGTTCGATCTCCTTGTCGACGAACAATCTGTCGAATAACACGTACTTATATTTTATATATATATACTACCGGACTCGGCAGAAGTTATCCAGCCCGAAAGTTGTAAATAAAAATTTCAAAAATATTCGATCACATCGCCACCTAGCGGATCCCATTGTGAATCTAAACTATCCAGGGACTTACTCAAACACACACACAAAAAGTTTCATCAAAATCGGTCCAGCCATTTGGGAGGAGTTTGGTGACAAAGACATGTACAAGAGAATTATACCTATATACAGTGGTGGTCATATAATTAAGAACGACTATTTAAAAACAAGCTTGTTTCAAACTTACGAGAATAACACTTATTACATGTCTTTTTGTATCTCTCTTGGTATCGCAAAACTGTTCCACACTATCATTGCATACAGTTATAACATGATTAATTCAATAATATATAGATAAACTTTTTACATTAAACCTTAACATATTATTGCAAACTTACTGGCTGGCCACATAATTAAGAACGGTGGATGGTTTATGTTTTTATATTATTTAGAGAACACTCTGTAACTAAGCCACTATTCGCGTAATTTTGGCGCCATTTAGTGCTGTAAAAGTCAAGTTTAGTATGGTTTATTCCACTTTGTTCACCTGGGTGATATCACCTGGGTGAACAAAGTGGAATTTTTGGTGTCCTCATTTCACATCGGAATCATTTCACCTAGGTGATATCACCCAGGTGAAATAATTCGACATATTTAGTGTCATTTGTTCACCTTGGAATTAAATCACCCAGGTGAATAATGGCTACTTTTTTCTTCATGCTTGTGGACTTTATTCACCCACATACAACATACCACAAACTTTCAAATCAGATCGATTTAATGTAAATATAAAAATGAAAGAGCTAATTAAATTATGTAATAATTTCGAAAATGGTATTATGGTAATTTATCTTTGCAAAACTGGTGATCAAAAAATGATGATTAAAATAAAAAATAAGATGAGAGTAGTAAATACTAAGTATAGAGATTTTATATTAAGGGTCAACTACTTTTAGTTTAAGGTTAAGAACATAATACATATACTTGATGCGTTGAGAAACGACGCGTCATTTTATGTATTGCGTAAAACAAAGATTTAATATTGATCACGGCGAATGTTCATCCTCGTTCAATCTGACCTCTGCAGATGTTCGCAATAATTTTATAGAAGACTGTCAAATGGTACTAGTTGACAGTCACATTTCTGGTGATCATTTTCTTAAAAAGTTACGATGATCAGATAAATATCTATAGGTACATATATATAATTACATGTCCTGACTGACTGACTGACTGACTGATTCATTAACGTAGAGCCTAAACCGCTGGGGCTACAAACTTGAAATTTTGGCAGTTGATGCCTTTTATGTTGTAAGCAGCCACTAAGGAAAGATTTTTAGAAATTTCATGATGAACAGTTGTGGAATGATGGAAGTCTGTCATTTTCAAAGTAAGAAGCTCGAAATTTCATATACCTGCTTCTGGTTAGAAATAAAAGTACACGTATATCGGCGTTTTTCTAAATGATATCCCTAAGAGGGTGAATTAGAGGTTGAAAGTTTATATGGGAAGTTTACATCTATGATCGATAGATGACATTGTGCACTGTTTTTGAATCACGCTATGGTTTCTTTACGCGGCTTAGAATATAATTATTTAAGACGACTTAATTTTTGTAAGCATAATTTTGTTATTATTTTTTTAGTTAATTGTATTGCCCACTGCAAGGCAAAGGCCTCCCTTCCCACCTACCGACCTTTTAGTTTTTTGACTGCTCAAACTTATTACGAGCCTTATTTTAATACATAAATTTTTTTCATAACTTCAACTTGCGATCCGTAGCGCACAAAGCCAATCGCTTACACAACCATGCCATCAAAAATAACCTACAAGCTTTCTGTATTTTTGTTTGTGTTTTGTAACTATGTCTAATTTACATTAAATCGATCTAAAATATAATAAGTTGACTTTGATTTTTAAGTTTGTGGTATGTTGTATGTGGGTGAATAAAGTCCACAAGCATGAAGAAAAAAGTAGCCATTATTCACCTGGGTGATTTAATTCCAAGGTGAACAAATGACACTAAATATGTCGAATTATTTCACCTGGGTGATATCACCTAGGTGAAATGATTCCGAGGTGAAATGAGGACACCAAAAATTCCACTTTGTTCACCCAGGTGATATCACCCAGGTGAACAAAGTGGAATAAACCGATTGTTTCATATAAAAACAATGGGGAAAAATAGAAGTTGTCATGAATCTACAAGGGAAGTGATAATAAAACTTCGCGATAAGAATTGGTCATATAAAAAGAGCCGATCTTCTGCAGTACTCAAAAACGATGATATTCCACGCCGTGAAGCATTTTAACCATCTCGAGAAGTTCCTCAAGGAAGAGTTCTGGCCGAAAGGTGTTGTGTATCGTCGGTTTCGTGGCCGCCTACATGACACCAGTCAGCGAAACACGACGCCGACACTTCGTGTGCACTAGTTTTAGTTATTATGTAATATATATTTATAGTATTTTTAAGTTTTATATTTTATATGTTATTGTATATGTTTATATGGGCCTTGATGCCTGAAATAAATGGATAAATAAAAAAAAATAATTAACACGTATCAAACAACTTCAAATATTCCGCGTGTACCTAAACAGAGAAAGTCATCTCGGCGAGACGATCGAAATACCGTGCGTTTGGCAAAACAATACCCTTTTAAGGGTCTAACGAGTTGAAAAAAGAATATTTTGGTGAAAATAACTCTTCAGCGATCTCAGCGCGCACTATCTGAAGGCGTTTGGTACAAGCGAAGTTGAACGGAAGGATAGCAAGAAAGGTACCCATATTGAAACGGTGTCATAGGCAAGCCCGGCTTGCATTTGCTAGGAGGTATGAAAGCTGGACAGTAAGACAGTGGAAAAATGTTCTTTTCTCTGACGAGACAAAAATTAACAGAGTATGTTCTGATGGAAAACGATATGTTCAACGTCCTCCGAATACAGCATTCGACCCCAAGTACACAAAAGTGACTTTAAAGCATGGTGTTGGACCTGTTAGACTGATAGAAGGAAACATGGATCAACTGCAGTACAAAAATATCCTGGAAGAAACAATGTTACCATATGCTGAAGACATGCTTCCGATTATTTGGACATTCCAACACGACAATGATCCGAAGCACACTGCACGTACCGTTAAAGAATTCCTCACATCTCAATCAGTTTCTGTCTTAGAATGGCCACCAAACAGCCCAGATTTAAATCCCATAGAGCATCTTTGGTGCGAAGTCAAGAAAAAGGTTTCAAATCGACGGTGTGGTAACCTAAGTGAGTTATACAACGTCTTTTTAGAAGAATGGCGCTCTATTTCTCTTGAAAAATGTAAAAAATTGATAGAGTCAATGCCTCGCCGGTGTAAGACAGTCATTAAAAGCCGTGGACACGCTACAAACTATTAACTTAGAATAAAATATATTAAATTGCAATTTTTACATTATCACCGTCTTATTTAATGTGTTTTGTTTTTTCAAAGTCAAAGTCAAAGTTTTTTATTTCAAATGGGCCTTTGCAGGCACTTTTAAAACGTTATGAATCTAGGCGCACGGTTCCAAAGTGGGTGGGTCCTATGGAGAAGAGACCGGCAAGAAACTCCATGGATACTCTTTTAAAAATATTGGTTTACAATGAGTTGAAGCAATTTATAATAACAAAATAAAATAGAAAATACTCTCACAAAATAGTGGTGCCAAAATTTAGATTGACTAAAACAAATAAATCATTTTTAGGACACGGTGTACGCTTCTATAACAAGCTACCGAAAACTGTAACCGATCTTACCGGTAAGAAATTTAAAATCCACGTTAAATCTGTTCTCACAAAGAAAGCATATTATAGGATCAAAGACTATGTTGACGATAGAGACGTGTGGCGTTGAATATCTTCTGCAAGAACACAATGGATAACCAGGGCCAAGCCACATGGGCTTGGCCTTGGTTATCCATTGTGTCTACTAATTCTATTTTATATTAGATTCACTTTACATATCTGGACATTCTTGATTCATTCATTGATTCTTGAAACACTTGTTTAACTCATGTTGTATTGCCTCATTGTGTAAGTAGCATTCTATTAAGTTTGTATTTTTTCTTATATAATGCATGTTAATTTAAGATTTTAATTGTAAATTAACTTTTTGTTTTTGAAAAGAGTATCCATGGAGTTTCTTGCCGGTCTCTTCTCCATAGGACCTACCCCCTTTGGAACCGTGCGCCTAGAGTCTCGACTTTTTAAAAGTGCCTGAAAAGGCCTACTTGAAATAAAAAACTTTGACTTTGACTTTGACTTACAATGCAATATTACATTACATGACATACAAGGACTACTATATAAAATAATAAAATCAAATAAATTAACATTTTCAAAATAAAATGTTCAAGTCTTTGTTTGTTAAACAAAAATGTATAACAATGTTAAGTAAAAAAAAAAGAAGAAAAAAAAAATGTAATACAATAAAATAAGATAAAGTACACATAAGATACAAATGTCTAGTCATGCAGAAAACACCACAATTTTAATCTAAGTATCTACTGAAACAACTCTTGAGCAGTTTAAGAATCGTTCTTAATTATTTGTCCAGCTTTATTGGATTTTTTTAGATTGAATTTGTAGGTATCGATAGTAAATTAAATTTGTAAGAAAAATAGTAAGTGATTTTAATATGCATTTTCTCCTAATCCTTACTCTATCCATGTAGCTATTTCATAACATAACTAATTACTTTTAAGAAGGAAAATAAAAGTACAAATGACAATGTTTAAAAAAAAACGTCTGATGCTACAAATCGTTCTTAATTATATGACCACCACTGTATAAAGATATGTATAATTATACCATGGCTTGAGGAGCTGAGGGGCGAAGAAACAGGTTTTAAATAAAAATAATTTGGTGTTTATAAAATGTGGACATTTGGAAATTGTTGTTAATGTTTGTTTACTCACACATACGCACCTACGCATTCTTGCTAAAGGCTGGGCACAACATGAACGAGTTTCCTAGTATAAAACATGTTTATAATATTTCATCGTTCGTTCCTTTGTTTTCATCAATAGTTCGATATGGAAAGTACATTTCCAAAGATGTTTAATCCAAAAAAAAGATAAATTTTGAGGCAAAACTGTAATGCACGTTAAGGTATCCTTGGGACGTCACGATACTAGCTTGCCTAGTGTGGGGATCATGGGAAATAAGACCTGTCTTGATAACACACAACAACGTACAAATTAGAAAGTGGTTTATGATCTGTTATATTATAAAGAAAAAATTATTTGCCAACATACAAAATTACGGACCTTATTATAGGTCCGTAATTTTGTACTTTGGCAAATAGATGTTACTTTCATGTTTCATTTTCATCAAGTCTGCGTCGGAATCCTACTCAATGCTCACCACCCAAAGTCCCACTATGTACCGCTAGGCAGCGGGTTTAATTACACCAATTGTTCAAATAACCATTCCTAATCTTTAATTTGTTTGAATCACATATATACTAGAAATGCTAAAGCTACAAGCCCTGGAAGTCCCATCAAAATCGATCAATCTTCGGTCTTCCACTTCCTAATATTCATCATAACACATAAACAATATGTTGCACTGCTCGGAGTCTATAACCGATAGCGTGATGAATTATGTATACTTTTAAATGTTACTCAGGCCCCTAAGGTACGCTACAGTGAATTCTGTAAAAATCGTCCCACTAGTTTTTACTACATAAGTGTACACGGGGACAGACAAAACGACAGACGGGCAGACATCTTTAAAAAAATAAATCGGTCCTGCTTCTGTATCTATAGTAGGCAGAGTACACCACAATATATTATTTGAAAAAACATCAATGATAAAATAATATAAAAAACACACTATCTACAAACGACATACACGGGTATTTTCATATATTTTTATTTGTCAGCCAAGGAAACAAAAATGCGAGGTGGTCGGGAGTCAGAAGGGGTGCGGGGGCGGGTCGCGGCGGCGCGGCCCCCGGCGCGCGCCCCAGCCGCGCAGGCGCAGTGCGCGCGCGCCCGCCGCCAGCAGCGCCGCGCCGCGCCACACGCGCGCCGCCAGCTCGCGCGCCAGCGACCCGTGCGACGACCTACGACCACGGCACATCATCCTACAGCGATCAATTGCGCGACTTCAATCCTAGTGGGGTGTCCGGAAAAACTCAACATATTTCTTGATCGTCAGCATTGTGTCATAGGCTGTAGTTGCGATTGGGGACTGTCACGTCATGTCGTGGATGTCTTTCTACCAATACATTATCATTCCATTTATCTACTACTCCTTACCTATCACTGAGTCGCCCTGGCCATAGCACCGTGTCGTACAACCCACATATATCTATCCCCATATTTTACCGGATAGTGGCACCGATGATTTTATACCGATGTAATTGGAAATTCACTTAGGCCGCGACATAACATACCCTAAAGGAAAGGAAAGGGAAGGAAGTACCCAACCGGACTAACCACCTGAGTACGAAATCATTACCACGGTGAGTACCCTCCCTAAGCAACCGCAAAGAACATGCGCAAACATACTGGGGCGGAAGCGATATTATCTTTAGCTTGTATTCTCCGAAGAGTAAGGTAGAGGTTATTAACTCAACTAAAATAAGGAGCGAGCTCATTGCCATCTATCTACCGGGCACAATTCCATACCCCGATCTGCTACTAGGAATTTCAGAAAATCCTAATAACACTTGCTCCGAACAGGGAATCTAACCCAAGGGCCTAACGACCAGCAGCCGCGTATACGACCACTAGACTAACGAGGCAGTTCACAAAGACAAACTGTGACAACCGTCATCTTTAAAGACAATCAGGAGACAGTGTGAAATTAATTATTCTGTGATCTTACAGAGAATAGAACGGATTTGTTTAGAATTTATTACTTAACTATAATTATTACTAGTTAGGAGTTTCTTGCCCGTTCTTCTCCATAGGAAAACAACACTTTGGAACGTGAACATCTAGAGTCTGACTATTCATAGGCACCTTTAAGTGGTCGACATGAATAAAAAATATATTTATTAATTGTACTCTAATATTTAATAAAGATATTAAAAATTGTGTTAACTATCTTGTTGCTCGGTACTGAAATATGCGATACGAGAACTGAAGCGAATTTACCTTCGTATTGCTTCATGTTTCGATCAGTGCTACCCGGGATATATTAGGTTGGCACGAAAATAATGAGACACTCTAAAATATTGTACATGTTTTTTTTTTTTCTAATTAATTATTTTCGACCATATTCTAGTATGTTATAGAACATTCTAGATATTTCTGTTTTATGGGTATATAAAAGCGCTTCCACGATTAATTTAGTCAGTTTGAAGAAAAATGGACGAGTACCGCACATCCTTACAGACGTCAATCGTGCTGCTCGGGTCACTGTCAATGGCTTTTGCTGCAACCTCGACGTAAAGAGTTTTTACCTAATCTAGTGACTATTGATGAATGATGAAATTCCTGGATTCATTATGAGAATGATACACGTCGTGCTTTTTGGCTGCCTCGAGAAGTAAACCTACGAATTCAACCTAAGCAGATTCAAAAGCATCACTTGAAGGTTCTGGTCTGTTGTTTTTGGGATTCACAAGGCATGCTATTTTATGAACTATTACACAATGAAACATTAAACGCTGGCGAATATTCATCTCAGCTCAACAATCTAGCTGCTGCTATTAAGAAAAAACGACGTAGACGAGCTAATGTCGTTTTATTACATGATAACGCTCGACCTCACGTTGCATCTGCCACTCGCCAAGAGCTGGAGAGATTGGGCTGGGAGACGGTACCTCACCCACCATATTCCCCAGACATCGTTCCATCAGATTATCATTTGTTTAGAGCCCTTGTTACGGACGACGGCATACGTTAGGAATATTTGATAAATATCCACAGAAAATGGGGGAATATGATTTATTGACAATTGAGGGAAATTTCTGGAACATTCCGGAATTCATTAGAATGTTCTGGAATTGTGTAGAAACTTATGGAATCACATAGAATATTATAGAAAGGAGTAGAATGTTAAAGAATGAGATTCGGGAATGTTCCCGAACGTCTAGAGTAGGAAGGGAAGCTTCTAGAAATGACGCATCGGGAACATTCTGGAACCAGGGGAACGCTCTGATTGGTCGAATGGTATAGCCAATCACGGGCACTGGCTGTGGTATATAAGCAGCGCACTTGACCGACCGAGCAAGTATTCTACTAAGAACAGTTGAAGAGAGGAGTAGTCAACAAGTATTCTACTACGAACAGTCGAAGAGTGAACAGAACAGTGAAAGTGCATTCGACTAAGATCAGTTCATGGAGAAACCATTCATCTACGGTTAGTTGAACAGTTTACTAGAGCTATTCGTCGGAAGAAGATCCAGGGATTAAGTTAGTGGAATAAGTTTAGATTAATTAGGAATTATGTGTATTAGTAGTTAGTAATTAGTACAAACTTAAGTGAGATAAATTGAATGTGACTGTGTTTGTACCGATGAAAACCTACTAATAAACGAACAACGAATAAAATTTCGTCGTTTCAATACCCCTGTCAAAGTATCTGAAACAGCCCTGAAGAATGATTTGCGGGATAAACATAAACACTTCAATAATTTCTCTGATTTAGGATCAGAGTTGAACAACTTTTTCGATTCGCAGCCATCAGAGTTCTGGCCGAAAGGCATCCAAACTTTGCCAGATCGTTGGCAAAAGGCCATGGATGCTTATGGTGATTATATTATTGATTGAACTTCTTGTATCATAAATATAGCCGATGTCTGCTTTCTCGACGCAACTGAGGAACTCACTGATAAACTCGAACGCCTGCAGAATTTGTGCATCCGCTTCATTTTCGGCCTTCGAAAGTACGACCATGTGTCGGAATTTCGGAAGCGGTTGAGATGGCTGCCTATTCGTCGGCGTCGAGATACTCACATTCTTTCTTTCCTATTTTCTGTTCTTCACAATCCTAATTCTCCTGTGTATCTTCGGGATCGCTTTGAATTTCTGGTTCCTAGAGGGAAACCATGTCGCTCCTCTTCTTCACTTCTCCTTTGTATCCCTCTCCACACCTCGAGTCGGTATGACGGTTCATTTACTGTTCGTGCTGCGCGCCTCTGGAATTCTATTCCTCACGCCGTGCGTGATAGCCCATCGTTAGATGTTTTCAAGAAGAGAATTAAAGAATATTCCCTGTCAACATGACCGAAGTATATGTATGTATATATATAGGTAATATTTATTATTATATTATATTTTAGGTATGTATTACGTCTAATTATTGTGTGATATACACATATTTGTTTAGTTTATATAGGTACATTTGTAGTAATTTGTAGTTTTTATTTTATTTTTTATTCATTCTAATGTACACTTAACTGTCCTTCAATATCAAATCTCTCTATCGCTCTAAGGTTTGCTGTAAGAGAACTCATGTCTGAGTTAAGCTCGCCTTTGTGCATAAACTTTCCATCTAAAAAATGTATGTATATATATTTCTTGTGTACAATAAAGAATAATAATAAATATAAAACGTAAATCAAGTGTCTCATTATTTTTGTCCCAACCTGATATATTTCGTGACTTGCAGTGCTAACTTAGGAAATAATCTTATTGTAAATGCTAAACGCTAAATAATCAAATCAAGAAATGTGTAGGCCTAAAAATTTGAACCCAAATATACTTGAATAAGTGTCTGTCGGACTCTGAACCTGGTACACTTAGTTTTGTTAATTACTTGTTCCAAGTGTAGTTGAGTTCAAACGCACGCGTCATCAGTTGTGTGAGACTCACCGAGCTTCCTCGATCTGCGTGTTGAGCGTGAGGTAGTCGGGGCTGTCCTGTCGGTTGTGCCGCACGCCGCCGTTCGCGTACATCGTCTGGCGACAAACACGACAGTTACACGCTTACGCCTAAAGTGCACCACGACTCAGGAGTACGGACACCGTATTTGTTCAACGCGGACGCCGCTGCTCTCAAATCAACATAGGCTTTCTGCGTCGCATTGAATGGTCCTTACGCTGCCAACGTGTATTTTTATAATATAACAGGGAGTGTGTGAACTCACGGTCACTTGTCCTCAGTGGAGGACGGGCCCGGGCCGCTATCGTCCCGCGGCGGCTTGCGGGGCGTGCGCTCGATGGCGGGAGCGCTCACTCTCTGCGAACCATGCCCAACGCTCTCATCATACTATCCTGTCAGTCCGTCAATGTCGATTACTGAATAAAGATCTATGCTGTACCCCATACGGTTTTGTTATTGCCGTCATCTCTTTGTCAGTTTTGTCACTTATATTAAATACTATACGGCTCAAATTGGGTCGATTCACGAACACTCATGAATTAGTGCAACTGTACTTTATTGAACCAATTTAAAACTATACCGTTAAGTACAAGTAGTGAATCATTTTGACGGTACGATTGGCGCGGTTCTTATGTAAGCGTTTCCTAACACACTTTGGCGGGGGACCATTGATGTCGCGTCGCATGTGAGCAACGTATTTTTTTTTAAATACAAGCATGTCTTCTTCCAGCAGAGATTCAACACAGTATGAACTGAACATAATATTTAAGGTACACGGAGTACTGCCATATGACCTCAATTCAATCCAATTCACTTTATTTTATAAACACAGGTAAATACAAAGATGTTGAGTCAGGTTCATTGAATACAAAAAAGTCCCGAATTACGAAGTAGGTAATGAAAGTCATATAATCCTATAGTAGACAATTTAAATAATCTATACAAATAAATCAAATTGCAGTGTCTGTTTGTAATATCACAATAACATCTTTTTAGTAAATGCATATGAAACTATATACGGCAAATATAAAAAAAAATTGTCCGCTTGTTCCGGCTAATCTCCGAAACGGCTAAACCGATTTTGACAAGGTTTTCACTGGCAGATAGCTGATGTTAAAGGAGTAACTATTTTAGAAAAATAATTAGGGTTCTCACGCAAAAAAAAATTGAAATCCATAAAATTGTGAACAAAATCCGATACAGATCTCTGGTTAAAAAATACTTTATTAATAACAGTGTTCTCACTTCGCCTTTTTATTGTTTAACACCTTATAAATGTAAAACGTATAAAAGAAAAATAAATAGCAATATTTTTAGGGCACGATGTAATTTTTTTAACGTCAAATGAAACGCGCATCTCTTTGGCTAACATTGTGTCACCCACTGTCATCATTCAATCAAATACTTTTCTTCAGTTAGTTGGGAATTTGTGATATATACTGCGTGCTTTTATAAAGATGTTTAGGTTCCTGATTGAATACTTCTTGCGACTCGACCATCTGCTTTACTGTTGCAAATGTCTTGACGGCCGTCGCATACTGGCATTTCTTTAAACTCTACTCGTTTCAATTCTACTTTATACTTGTGTTATTATAATTTACCTAAAATAAACTTTTTTTTTCTATAACCACGACTACAGCTTACAATCTTCAAATAAAAAAGCCGGACAAGTGCGAGTCGGGCTCGCCCCCCGAGGGTTCCATACAAATTTGTAGGTACATATTATAAATATTTCAGGTCTACAAAAAGATTTGGGCACCCATACAATTATGACCGCGCATACCATTGCTTAACCTCGATGATTGATTACGTACTGTAAATAAAGACTATATTTTTTTATGATTTAATTACAAATGTATAGTTTTCAGATTTTCCCTGTACTTGTACTACAAGACGATATTACTTGCCAAATTTCATAGTTCTAAGTCAACGGAAAGTACCCTATAAATTTTGATTCCCTTGATAGTGTCGAAATATACGTTTTTTGCGGCATAATCGGTCGTGTCTTTTTTAAAAATTAACTTAGAAGTTAGTTTTTTTTTTTACAGCTTCAAGGGAATTTAGCTCTGAGTATATGGTTTTAATTTCAACTCGATAGCTCCAAGCGTTCCCGAGATAAAGTGTCTTGACAAACAGAGAGACACGGACAACAAAGTGATCCTATAAGGGTTCCATTTTTTCCTTTGAAGTACGAAACCCTAAAAAGACCCTAAGTTTTATATAAATATTTGTTTTCGAAATAGCATCACGACATAATAATCTAGAAGAATTCAAAGGTCGCAGCAGTATATATTCAAAAAATCTCAGGTCCAAGCATATATGGAATTTCGCCGGTGTCCTTTTTTTTATGTCATAGGCGCAAACGAACAGACGGATCGCCTGATGGTAAGCGATTAACGTCGCCCATGGACACCCGCAACACCGGAGGAGTCACAAGTGCGAAGATTATTTGCCAAGATTACGTTAAAACTCAATAATAGTTTTAGTCTCAGATATGCTTAGGTGGTTAATTATATAATTTAGGTTCCATTTAAAATAAACTATTTGACAAAACCGTAGTATTACAAGGTACATCGGTGTAGTTGGTCAAAGCGACGATGACTTTCAATAAAGTTAAATAAATTAAAATTACTTCTTACAAGAATGTTAACTATATAAATGTAAAGTTCAGGAAATTTCATGAGATTACATTTTTGGAAATGTGGATTGCAAGTGTCGGTTCGTTTTAGATTACAAATAGCTCTAATACATTTTTTATGCTATGAATATGTCTTCATAGTGCGTGATATTTCCCCAAAATATTATGCCATACCTCAAGATTGAGGCAATATAGCCATGATTAGCAATTATACATAAACTATACAAGGCGTAAGATAAGGTTTAGTTTACTACAAACATGGTCAATTTGAGCTTTCCATGACATGTGCTTGTTTATACGTAATCCCAAGAATTTTATAACGTTTTTTTTTGTATTGTTTGATCCCTGTAGTTTATGTTCAATGATGACGTTACTCACTGTCTTACATGGAACATTTGTTTTGGCAAGATTGATTTTTAAGTTATTTGCATGTAACCACTGAACAACTGATTGCAATGAGGCTATACAATTGCATATAGATATAAGGTCATTTATGTAACAGAGAAAGAGTAACGGACCCAAGACGCTGCCACGTGGTACAGCCGATGAAATTTCTCTTACGTCAGAGGAGTAAGTCATTTCAGTTTTGGTCTTCATATTTAATCAGTTGATCTGAGTTATTTGTTTTCTACCATTTAAATAAGACTACCAGATCCAGATATTACATCGGACACCGTATACTATACTATACTACTAACTAATTTAGCAATAAAGTCAAAGTCAAATATTAATATATTTTTATTTCAAATGGGCTTTTAAAACCTTATGAATCTAGTTGCTCGGTTCCAAAAGTGGGTTGGCCTTATGGAGAAGAGACCGGCAAGAAACTCCACACAGCACGATACTCCTTTCAAAAAACTGTTGAACAATATTGTTCAATTTACTAATTATACAAAGTAAAAACACTAAACACAACATATAAAAAAAACTCTTACACAATAAAAGTACCTATCTGAAATACAGACATACTAAAAAAGCGAGCTCACGGTAACCGTAGTCGTATGGTTTTTATACGATGCGACAGTTAACAGGGAAGCTACATAACTATTTTCATGAGGATCTTTCCAAATAGTTAAAAATGATTGTTTCTTAGGTCTATCGGTGATTCGAGATATTTTAAGCGTCTAAATTGACGCTGAATGTGAAATTAAGAAGACCTCTGTTTAGTTATCTAGTCAGAATTTAAAAATACTCCAGTAATCGAAATAAATTTCTATCTAACTATTTAGACAGCAAATTTCCTAAAATTATTAGTAATTAAAAATGTTTGTAAGTTAAGTGGTTAATGGATATTAACAGATTTGAAAAGTACAGTTTTTGAGTGAAATAGCGCAAGGAACGCTCTCAGGAAGGACTTATTAGTTTTGGTTAGTCCAAATTTAGGTAGTATTATTTTGTTTATTTCTAGTATTTTTTTCATGATAATCACTGTTTACTTTAAACGATTGGAAGTGTTTACGAACATACATTATATTTTCTAAAATATACAGAGATGGTAATATTTCATGGTCGACACAATCAAAGGCCTTAGTCGTATTCATGTACATTACTGTAGATGGTTTTCTTTTATCCACGTTCAGATGGATGTTTTCAAGAAAGTGATAAGGAGATATATTTATCACCCTCCGCTACCCAATTACTGGGAGACACTGATACTGTAAGCTTTAGATTTTAAGGTTAGTCCGGTTGTTAAGACTTTGAGCTGCTGATTCCCGTAATTACTGCTATAGGTATTCATATAACACCGGGAACTAACTGCATAACGTACTTTCTGTGGCACGAGGGGTCTCGATGTGTTAAATACCGTCACCTATCCAAGGACTGACCGCAGCAAGCAATGCTTAACCTCGAAGATAGTCTGATCTGCGCGGTAGCTACGATCCCCTCCATCTCTATTTCGATAATCTTATTTTTGAGGACAGAGTTATATTTTGATCATAGATTGAATGTGACACGAGACAACAATACATTCTTGGCAAGTTCCCCTTTGGTTTAGTGTTAGCAAGCGCGACTGTTGGGCGTGTGGTCCAGTGTTCGAGTCGTGCAAACTAGTAAAACGCATCGGTTCCTCTTCAGCAAGTCTCGAGGGATAACGATCTACCACGGAATTCTTGCAATATTCACTGGAGCACATGACCTCGAAGTGCTGCCGTAACTGTATTCGTCAAAACTTGCTAAGGAGAAGACTGATTTTGACTTCGCCTGACTTTTTCGGCTGGGGTCGAACGAAACAATCTTTATTATACGGTACTCCGGTGAATACCAAACATACTTGAGGGTGGGGATTGTGGTAGCCGCCGTGTTCGTAAAAGACGCAATTGCGACGCGTGCCACTGTTATGACTAAGCACACTGTAAACCGAGTACTTGCATAAGCAAGTGGGGGAGGGAACTTATATACTTAAACTAACAACTTAATTCAATTTAAAATTACATATTCTGCACTTTTTATAGGATATAGTTTTCTTAATCTTTCAAACTAATGCGCAAAATTATCAACTTGTGAACCCGTTTAGGGAGCTTAAGAAACACACATTTTTAGGCTTTTACAAAAGTATCAATTTGGTGCTCAGAGTTAATTGGATTTTTCATAATATTAGCAATTTTCGGTCGTAAGTCGGAAAATTTCGAAAATATCTAACTAGCATAACCCCTTGCAAGGAATAGGTAGAATTACCGTTCACGCTGTATATAATATACTAGCTTCCGCCCGCGGCTTCGCCCGCGTGAATTACGAATCTGTGCATTTTTACAAGCTATTATTAAACTTGCAATGTAACTAAGTTTTTTCGGGTGGAATCTAGCAACTCAATTTTGAAACAGATATTTTCAATCGATTGAGCTGAAATTTTGTACACACGTTTAGTTTGGATGACAATGCATGGTTAGCTGTGTGACGTCATTCTAAATCCAACATGGCGGAACACCCAAGATGGCGGACTAGTTTTTTTTTAATGCACTCCTACAATATGGGTATCAAATGAAAGGGCTTGTTGAGAATAACTCGAAAAATAACTAATTAATAATATCAAAAAACACGACTGCCCTGCCAAAAACGAACTAAAAAGTAAAAAGCAAGTTGTATGAGGTAAATAAATTTGTCATTGCAGCCGGGGGACCTCTTAGATTAAAAAGTGTTCCTCAGAACGGTCCATTTACCTGTGCAGATAAACAAGTAAATTAAGTTTATTTTATTCTTTTTAGTGCATTTAAATATTACGGGTTAAAAAGCATATTTAAAATAGACTTCGACCCCTGAGTTTGTTTCGGCGTTTCTCCTCAGGGATATTCATAGGAAATGCCGACCCCATCTACTTTTAAAAAGACGTGTAAAAGTGATTGAAAAATCCTAATTGCAAAATAAATAATTTCATTTCATTTCATTTCATTTCATTGCAGCCTAAAACCTATATATATAATACTTCCCTATTTGAATCGGATTTTGTTGTTGAACCCTAATTCTTTTTCTAAAATAAATAGCCTACATTAGTTAGCCTAGTTACTCCTTATAACATCAGCTATCTGCCAGTGCAAGTCCCGTCAAAATAGGTCCAGCCGTTTCGGAGATAAGCCGGAACAAACAGACAGACAGACAAAAAAATAGTAAAATGCTGTTATTTTAACGTTACAAACAGACACTGCACTTTTATTTATTTGCTTAGATAAAAAATCACGCGATATTCGCTGTGGCGCACTTGATCTCTCTCTCGTGGATAACAGCAATTTGGTTCGTCACGCGTCATGCGCAAGCGCTAGGGTGCTAGGTAGACTTACCTAAACGTTACCATATCTATGACCGTATCATATGATCGTTTGGAATCAATAGTCTGCGAACTATTTACGATTGGGACTGCATTTTCATTATTTGCTAAATAAAATATTTGGGTAAAAAATTTAGTTACTATTCTTTTTATTGACTTAAATAGTGCAGGCGAATAAAGCACCATCTCACTCATACCTCCATATGAAATATGGAGGTATGTAGGTGTATGTCATAATGTGTATGTATGTACGTTTTGTTAGACGGAAGAAAACCGAAAAATTGCGCAGCACTAGTTACCGGTCGCCGTGATGTGTTTGGTCACCTCTCTATTGGAGGAGATTAGACTTGACGTTTGAGTTCCCCGCACATTATTATTGTAATATTGAAATGCTAATGTTTTAATAAAAGATTAGTTATATGAATACCGTTTCAATTAATATGTTGTATGTGTATGTGTGTATGTGTACCTGGTCCGCGTGCGGCACGAGGTTGTCGAGCAGCGCCTGCAGGGCGGCGCGCGCGGTGGGTGCCAGCAGCTCGTCGGGCTGCGCCACGATGTGCTTGGGCACGTGCGCGCCGCACAGGAACTGCGCCACCTCGTCGCTGAAGTGGTTACAGTTGTGCTCCAGAAGGTTGTACGCGGAGGGACTGAAATAAAAAAGGCACTATCGATGTAGTCCAAGGCTGAAGATTGTTTAAGGTCGTAACTTCCTAAAATTTGAAATAACTCTAGTTATCAATTAAAGCAAATACAGATTTTCATAAAATCTTGCAAATGTAAAAGCTCTTAAGTACTGGATTGGCACAAACGTAGAACCTTACGCATATGTGGTGGTGGCGAGTCCCTGTATGTACTCGACGAACACCTGGAAAGGTACGAAGGTCTCGCCGAGCCGCTCCACGCGGTGCGGGGGCCCCAGCTGCGTGGTGCCCTGCAAATAGTTAACCACCCGCTGTTACTACGCCTCCTACACGAGCCATACATAGGACATACTTCCTCTGGGAAAACTCTGCAGACATCAATACTATATTCGTCTTGCAGAAAAGGGCTGTCCGAGCTATTTATAATCTTGGTCCAAGGGTGTCGCTGAGACACAAATTTAAGGAAATTAATATTCTAACTGTAGCGTCACAATATACATATATTTGAAAATTTAATATATGTTTATAAAAATATTTCGAACTTTGTCAAACTGTCTGTCTTTGTCGTCTTTGTCGAACACAAGGAATAAACACAACCTTGCTGTACATGCTACGCGCCTCCACAGAATAAGCAACTCGTTCATGGGACAATGTATACGCTTTTACGATAAATTTCCCAATGATATACGTAATTTAACACTAAAGAAGTTCAAAATTGTAATTAAATCTAATAATGTAAAAAAAAGGATACTATAAAATTTCGGACTATTTAGATGACAAAAACGCTTGGGATTGAGCCGCTCTATAGCCTTTCCTTTTTTTTTATACAATTTTTGCCATTAATTATTATATTATTTACTTCATTATCTTGAAATTATAATGTCGTTGAAATTTAAATGGTTTCCTATATATAACCGCTATACATTGTAAATATGAGTGAAATCTAGGCTGAACGCTCTTAAGTTCATGAATTCTCTTCTCTCTCTCTTTCTTCAAAAGGCTATTCCACCCTATATTTGTCTCACATAAATCCTTACATCATTACAATATGTGTGGACTTTAAAATAGACTTTGATCCCTGAGTTTGTTTCGGCGTTTCTTCTCAGGGATAGTCATAGGAAATGCCGAGGCCATCTAGTTTAAAAAAGACGTGTAAAAGTGATTGAAAAATCCTAATTGCAAATAAATAAAATCATTTCATTTCGATTACAAACTATACAAAGATATGCTGACATGATGCGAGTGTATCACACACACACAGCATGGCTATGCTGTGTGTGTGTCTCGCTGGTCTATTTCTGCGAGTGCCGCATATTTTCGCTTCCAGGTGAGTACGACCGCGCACTTGTATTCTTATCTCTAATATGGCGGTTACATGATTACAGATAAAGATCGCATCATTCCACGGAGTTGATTAAACGTGATTCTGGTCTCGTGTTTATAAACCACTTTCGAAATTGCTCTCAGGACAGATGAAATCCAGTGGCAAAAATCAATTTAAGATACATATATTTAAGAATTTAAGATACATATATAATATCAAGCATAAGATTAGATTATATACTTATTGGATATTATTATATTATGCTTGAAGTAATGCAAAACATTATATTATATCGGCGTTTACTAAATAAACCCATGTACTTAACGTGTTATTTGTTTCATGGTGGAATCCGTAATCGTAATATCTATTTATGTATATCACAAATGGTTTGTTAAATTTTCTCGTAAAAATAAAGTGCTGGTACTCAGCCGCGTGCACAGAGTTTTTAGACAGGGTAGGCAGAAAATCTTAAAAGCTTACTTACCAAAAATATCTACTACAGGTTGGTATTGGTTCGTCGTCTTATCGATTAAATAATGATCTACATATGTGATTTGCCACCTCAAATATCTTATAATAAATATTTATCTGAGTTATGTAAGGTAGGCAGTGTCTTTTTGTCTTTATGACCCGCACGCCACTGCTGGTACTTACGTCAACATTCTGCCCATTGCGGTATAAATTTCCGCAAGACTTACACTCATCTCACGTGATTTTATATGAACGACTCCTATTAATTTGCAATTCAAGTAATAGATCATTGAAGTCGCATTTCGTTCGCCTCGCTTTCTTAACTTCTACCTATGTATGTCTGAAGGAGCACTTAAAATACAGTTTTAACGAGTCGTAGCGCATATATATGTGAGATCGTTTCCTGTGCCGCGCTTGGTATTCGCCATTAACCGGGAGTCACCTTTAAGATTTGTGAGAATACCTAACGCGAAATGCGACCGCAATGTGTCCACGGCACGCCGCCGCCGCCGCGCAGGAGCAATAGCGCGAGTGAGAGCGAGACGAACGCGCGTGGTGATATCCGCCTGTTGAAAGTGCTCTGAAATATAGAGCGCATCCAATGTGTCAACGAAAGCGTTTGCATGAATTCGGACGAGTTCCTGCAACAGCGCGCACCGGCGCAGCGCTTGCGGCGCGCGCTGCATTGTCTAATAATACCTGTCCCAGTCACTGTCCGACTGCGGAATTGGCATATCTACTAATTGCTTTTTAATTAATCTATAAGAATTATGTCTTAGAACACGATCGATTTGTAATCTTTTATTGGTAAGCTCGAGTTTTTGTTCGACCTCGATCTTTGTGACCTTTAAGCCAGAAGAATATGTAAAAAAGAATATAGTCACCATGTTTGTTTGTGAAATAAAAATTATCATGATTTGACAAACAATGTCACAATGCGAAGAAGGCACGATATACAACAACATGGAATAAGGAACCGTTTGAAAGGTGAAATCTTTATGTTTATTGCATTAGGTTATTGTCATTTTGGCGCCGCGCCCCGCACGCAAATAAACTGTGTTTACGATTTGGGTGCGCAACTCGTACCAGCACGGCGCGCGGTGGCGCGGCGTGAGCCACATCTGTGCATCGGTGATCATCGGTCATGTCACGGAGGATCACACTACGCCGTCCCAGACATTTAAATTAAATAATAATACATAATGGTGTTTATAAATAACACCGAGAGAGAATTGCAAACGACTCGTGTTCGGTATAAATTGTATTAATACAACTCTAATATTACACACGGCGACATTAATCGGTTCATCTTAACATTTTATGATTTCTTTATGATCGACGGGAATTTTAATGAATAATCACGTTTTTTTTTTTAAACGTGGTCTTTCCAAATGTCATGTTTATTGTCTCTATTTTCCAAACATATTATGCTGTAAGTACCTATCTGTACTATTTCTTTATTATGCTTTATATATATTTTTTTTAAAGCACATATCCTGTTGACTGACATGAGAATAATAATAATAATAATAAACCCGCAGGGCACCTTGAGGCGAGGTGATGGGGAGTAGCAACCCCGCAGTACCCGAGTGCTCCAGGTAGAAGTCACCGTTCCTCACCTCCGGCTTGCCTTCATTACATGGCTGGAGTGAACACTGACGAGGAACAGGTCTCCCACCTCTGGGTTGCCTTCATTGACCGCCCAGAGTGGAGTAGTTAGAGCAGAGTTCTACTCGTAGGGTGGATGCTGAGCGTAAGAAGTTGCCTGTGCATGTGACATGTATTTTTGTAAACCACGATACAGGAGAAATAATAGTGTGGGGCACGTTAAAAAAAAAAACGTTTTAAACGAGATGCCGGACCCTCAGGGAGCAAGTGATCTGATATTAAAGTCCAGCGAAACCTCCTCACCCTTCAGCCGCTCACGTTATTGTTGCCCCCTTGTTGCAACCCGAGCAACTATTTTTGGGGGCCCAATTAATGGGTTGGCGAGTCTCCGTCTGCTATATTTACGTGTATATTACATCGTTTCGGCAGGCGCCATAGATTTCCATAGTTCTCCATAACCTGGTCCACTAACATCTATCACAATAGCCCAAGCAGTTTTTTCCACATATTCTGCAATAGACCTACACATCCAGGGATTGTCTTTGGGTGCATTTCTATAGTGCAAACAGGGATAATCGCTGGGTATGTCATCATAACATTTCATTAAAGCTGTCTTAAGGGGCCTCTACGTGTTGGTAGTAATAATAATTATTTAATTTATTTATTACATTTAATTTATTTTGCATAAAATGTGGTATGTACAAATGACGGAGTTAAAGGCACAATTCACAGTAGTATAAGTATTCTATTAAAACAATTTGTATATAATGAATTATACACAACAATTGAATTGAATTGGAAAGCGGTTGAAAGAACTCAGAGGAAGGACAGTACTCAGAATCAAAAAGGCCAATCCAAGTATCCAGTAGAAACAGAATTGAGGAATCATCGAGCGGGAAGCGATTAGATCTAGTCGATGAACGTTTTAACGTTCATCGACTAGATCTAATCACACACATTTTCTAACAAAGTACGGGTAATATATGAATCAAAGACATTACTTGAAATGAAAATAGGAATCAGTTTATTAAAATTCAACGTTTTCTTATAGTTTGCGATATGCCATTACATCATAGAATTTGATCTTTATTAGCGACACTATCGGATGGTGTAAATAATACAGCGTGTTTTTTTTCCAAAATCAACGTGTTCGATTGCTGGCTAGGGATATTGTTTTTGCAAAAATCCAATGATGCAGTTCTAGTTTTCATCAAAATCGGGCTCGGGATTTCTTTGTCTATTTTTCGCTATTTCTTATAGTTTCGGCGTTGGCCATCCACGCCCACTTTAAACATTTATCCTGTATACAGTGGCGTGCGGTTCATAAAGGCAAAAAGACACTGCCTAATCTACATAACTCAGATAAATGTTTATTATAAGATATTTGAGGTGGCAAAATCACAAACATCATCATTTAACCTTTGGTCTGTGTTGGTATAGGATCCTGACATACATAGTCGTATGTGTATGTTAAGGATCCTTATCATTAAATAATCTAATTGCTCGTCTAATTTTACGATTTCGAATCTGTATTTCATTTCGAAATGCAAAACTAAATATATTTTCTAAATAAATAACCAACCAACATCGTCTTACGCTAAGTTTTCACGAGTAAATCATCATGTAAAGCTGCGTCGTAAAATTGAGGCCAATGGCAGAAGCGCTCAGAAACGTCACACGGCGGGTGTTCTCTTTTGCACTGTTTACACCGTAGATTTAGAATGTAAAAGATGAACAATGACAGCTTGTCGGAGATACCGAAAAATAATATGCATATTTGTTAGTGACTGATATGTCAGATGAAAATAGGGTTGTATATTTGCATTGTCAATATAGTATAGTATCGATAGATTAAATCTTGCCCTAATGAATAGAGGTATATACGCTACTAATTAAATCCTCTTATTATAAATTAATAAACGGATAAAATCATTTTATTTATGAAAATACAATGAGTATTACAAAATATAATAATAATTTTAAGATGATATTGTATGCAGCATACAGATAAGTATAGTACAAAGATTTAACCTTGTGCTATCCACATCATAGTTTTGTGCAATGGTAATGATAAAGTAATGTATGATATTACCACAGCGAGGCCTTCGTTCAGCAGTGGACGTCTCCTGGCTGATGATGATGAAATATCACTTATCGCCAATAATTGCACGATTATTTTATAAATTAATAAAATATATTTGACACTAAAGCAAGGGTAACTATAGGTAACTATCCTTCAAAAAAAATTGTATCATACTGAAATTGACATCTGTCTCTTTCTTTCTCGGGTAGTGTTCATATTAAAATGATATCTCTTTTCCACGCTTAGTTGGTCTTTTAGCGTAAGCGAAATTCTGAGTCTATGGTTTACACAGACCAAAGGTTAATCGACAAGACGTCGAACCAATACCAACATGCAGTAGGTATTATTAAGTAAGCTTTTAATTTTTTTTTGTCTACCCTGTCTAAAAACTGTATGCACGCCGCTGCCTGTATATTATATCAGTTGTCTGACGACGATAATTTCTTGAAAATAACACACTTTTCCCAACGACGTGCGTAGTTTCCTTGAATAAAAATGTCCAAACTATTTTAATGCGAATGATAATATAAAACACTATATACATAGATACCTACGTGTTATAAGAATAGATGCCGTGTGCCGTGTGGGCGGGCGTTAGATGTATAGGTACCTACAATCTAATATCCAATCAACTGTACCTTGAGAATCGTATGCATTACACGCAAACATAATAACGCTTGGTTGATACGGACGTCATAACACCGATCTACTAAATATTAGTCTGTTTGCAGAAACTCCACATGCACCTGTTGATATGAAAGTCCTGTTGGCGAGTGTAACGGCGCCGTTTGCCAACTTATACCGTCATGTCCGTCATATATGAAAATGTTATGTTACGATCGAGTCCTTTGTTCTGTTGCATAGCTATGATTTATTGCGACGACCATAGTACTGAGTAAGTACATTACCTATTAACAAATACTTAGGTATCAATAAAAACAAGAGAGAAGAAGCTGCCAGAAAAATCGATCTAACGGACTAGGAGTAGTCCCTAGCACGAGTTCAGACCGATGCACAAATGGGAAATTTGTAGGAAAAAATGTCATAGGAGTAGTGACGGAGCCCAGGTGCCTGTGTACTTATACTAGGGTACTGACCGGTACCCCCCGCCTAACACACCTTGGCGGGGTAGACTTAGGGGTCGCGAGCGCGCAGAGTGGAGACTCTGCGCGTACTCACTTAGCGAGCCCCGAGAAGACGGCGACACCGTGTGGTCCGGCACCAGCACCAGCACCAGCGAAGGTAACGGGGAGACCTCTGTACAATCTCCCCCGCGACGTGCACGAGGGGGTGGCCTCGAGGCGGACCACCGTGGTGAGTTTAGCCGGTAGGAGTTCGGCACCCCCCCCCCCCCCCCCCCCGGCGGAGGAAATCCCATGATGGGTTCTCACCACGCAAATAAAAAAAAATGGTACTGACCGGTGAACAGCTTGTGATCCCACCGCCTCCATAGAAGAACTCCCTCTGGTACGCCACGACGGCGGTGTGCCACACGCCTTCTATCTGACGCCCTGAAACGTGATGCGTCGTATTATTCAAAGTTTTTTTTTTTATTAAACTTAGCCTTTGCTTTCACTTTCAATCACAATCACTTTCAAAACGTCGAGGTTTACGATGCCGAAAGTGGGTTGGTCCTATTGACAAAAAACAGGTCAGCAACTCCATGGATACTCTTTTAAAAATATTTGTTTACAATACAATGTTTAAATTTAAATGTGAGTGAGATCTAAGTTGAAAACTCTTAATTTCGTTAATTCTCACGATGACTGATCCAAGCTTGCCCTCAGTTGCGACAGGTCATACCACTCTATATGTCTCACATAAATCCTTACTATAATCTGTCTGGACTTTAAAACAGACCTTGACCCCTGAGTTTGTTTCGGCGTTTCTTCTCAAGGATAGTCATAGGAAATGCCGACGCCATCTAGTTTAAAAAAGACGAGTAAAAGTGATTGAAAAATCCTAATTGAAAAATAAATAATTTCATTTCATACATATATCTTCAGTTTTGCGTACTACGTGTTGCTAGATAAATAATTACAAAAAAATACATCTCTTACAATCTTAAACGCTCCAGTTATATTAGGCTAATAAGAAAAAAACTGACTAGAACTACTAGATACTATTGTTATAACAATAGTGTAGGTATAATAATGTAGTCAATTAAATGCCACCCCATCACTAAACGTGGGTGTTGTAAAAAGTGACAAAAGTATCGTCTCACGATCAACCAGCCGTCTACCGCCACGTAATAGAGATGTGTAGGTCCGGATGGATACGAATCCTGGACCCGCATCACTCGTTTTAAGAGCCTTTACGCCGTACGGTCCGTTATTGGCATTTTTCATCCTGAAATTACTTCGTTAAATTGTATAGATCATATATCAAAATTGCTGTCCATTTAATAGGAAATTTTGTAAAGAACAAATCTAATACAAAACATTTTTATTAATAATTATATATACTAGGGCTATTGTTTGACACCATGTTTCGTAAAATTTACGAAACATGACTACTTCATCCTTCGATACCTGGCAAAGTATATGAAATAAAAGCAAAAAATAACGGTTTTTAGAATAGATATATACTCGTATACAAATCTAGTAGACAACACTTTTAATAATTATTATTATTCTAAAGTAAATTACGAAACAACATAGCGTATATTATACTTGTGGGTCTTGCAGAATGAAACACCGAGATGATTTTTACACACAGTGTATAACAAGCAGAGTAACGTTCTAACTGACAGTTGTATTTCGAATCAATTTTAATAATCTCTCACCCTACTTATATAATTGTATCATTGAGTGTCAAATATCGATTAATTACATTTTAAGATGCAAAATTAGTACAGTAACAAATAACAATGATAATGATTAATTATTATAGAAATAATCAAAATGTAAATATGTAGTTATAATGTAATGATTAATTATAATACGTCACATCCGTTGTGAAACTATTGAGTAGTTGATAACACTCGGCCATCCTGTGTAGGTCGTGTCCCACGGCCCGCATTCTGCTGCGCTTCAGAGCTGAACCCGGAGTCCTGGAATGGAAACAAGATGCAGCAGTAACTTGTTCTGTGACAATTACTTTAACAACTTAATATTGTTGTGTTATAATTATTGTTCATTTGTATTGGTTTCTTTTATTTCTTTCAGCAGGTATTTATTAATATTAATGTATGTCACACAGATTTAATTCAGTTATTTATATTTTACTAAATTGTTATACATATATTAAAATCATGTAGTTGCATTTGTCTTTGTATTTGATCAGCTATCTACTTAATCAAGCCGTTAACATACTTAATCACATAGCCATCCTATATTTATTTAGACTTGATCACATAGCCGTCTATGAATGTTTAATCAGTAAGACTTGATCACTCAGCCGTCTCTATGGATAATATTATCACACAGACATAGACTTGATCACGTAGCCGTCTTTATTCATATAAACTGGATCACATAGCCATTTATATTTAAAGACTTGAACACACAGCCGTCCTTATTTGTATAGACTTGATCACACAGCTGTCTTTATTCATATAGACTTGATCACATAGCCGTCTTTACTAATATTTATCACACAATTACGAGTATTATGTAATTATGTGTATAGATAGGATATAGAGAAACAATTACTTTACATTATATTTAGTACAATATTTACTACTTTAAATTAATTTATTTAATTATTTACTATATATGACATACAATCTTATAATACTGGCAAGCTTTAACTTGTACTTTATTGATTGTGACCAAAGCTAATTATTAAGAATCACACATCTGTAACGATCACGTAATTTTTAACATATATATGAAATTAAACATTGATAAAGTTATATGTTATTTAACTTTCAAGAAGATCAATCAAATCGTCCCTATCTATCTCTCGGTCACTGCCTGAACTATCATCTTCTGACATAGTTGGTTTGTATGGCCGTAGGGTTTCTCCACGTACTACAGCATTGAACCTTTTGTAACCTTTCATGCCCTTTATACTTGTGATTGTGTATAGGTCTAATGAGTTATCTGCTTTACATATTCTATAGGGACCTGTGTATAACCCGTTTAACTTTTTAGTAACCCCAGTAACTGCATCTCTAGCTATGCCACCTTTCCAAAGAAATAATTGACCTATGGTATATTTAATACACTTTTTATGCTTTTTATCGAATTGTCTTTTCATAGTAGTCATATTTCTGTCGATCCGAAGCTTAGCGGTTTCCCTATTAGCCTGTAGTTCATTTAGTTGGGTCTCAGAGAGAGAAGGCGCATTCGAAGGGAAAGATGGATATCTAGAGTTTTTATGACCAAACATAAGATTGAATGGTGAAAAACCAGTAGTTGCGTTAGGTGTGTTATTAATTCCCCAGACTATATCGTCTAACTTATTGTCCCACGTACATTCGCTTTCCGACATAGTGTTAAGACCATTCAATAAAGTGCGATTGACTCGTTCAACTTGGCCATTGGAGCGAGGGCTGGCTATTGCATTTAAAATGTGTTTAAATTGATTTTCTTCGGAAAATTGCTTAAAATATCTACTCGTAAAAGCTTTGCCTCTATCTGTTATTATTCTAACCGGATAACCAAACTGCATGATAATTTCTTTTAGCAACCGAATTGTCTCTACTGAACTACAATTTTTAGCAGGTCGAGCGAATACAAATTTTGTAAAAGCGTCAATTATTACAAGAATATAGGTGTTCCCCTTACGGGTTTTAGCAAAAGGACCTAAATGATCTGCGTGCAACGTATGCATAGGTACTGCAGGCTTGTTAATTGGATGTAATTCACCCTCCAACCTACCATAGTTGCCCTTATTAAACGCACATTGTAAGCAACAATTTATATATTTTCTTATAAATCGTGTCATCCCTTCAAACCAAAATTGAGCTTTAATAGAACTTTCACATTTTTCAAAACCAGGATGTCCTATTTGATCGTGAAGTTTTTGTAGTAGACCATATTTAGCTAATTTTGGTATCACAAAACGTTCACCAGCAACAGTTTTTCTAAAAAGTATATTATCTTTCACGATATAATTTGTAGATAAATTTGTATCGGAGTTATCACGAAGTCTAGTAATAATGCTTTGAATATTATCATCTTGTAACTGTAAAGTTATTAGCCAATCGGAATTGTCAATCATGAGTATAGTACTAGTTGCAGGGTTTCTACTTAGGGCATCTACATGCTTCATGCGTTCTCCGGGCCTATATTCAATCTCAATATCAAATTCCTGAATAGTGAGCCACCAACGAGCTATTCGAGGGATTAAATCACGTTTAACAAGGGTAGTTCTTAAGGCTGAACAATCAGTAATAACTTTAACTTTGATGCCTGTAAAATAAATTCGGAAACGTTTGAGGGATTCCACGCCAGCGAGTGTTTCGAGTTCGTAACTATGATAATGTTTCTCTTCGTTAGTGGTCACCCTACTGAAATACGCTATTGGTTTTAAACTACCATCTGTTTGGTATTGCATAAAAATACCGCCCAAACCTACTTTGCTGGCGTCAGTGTGCAATTCTGTCTTTGCATCGGCGTTATAAATGGCTAAGATTGGTTTTTCAATCAAACGCTGCTTAAGGGTTTTGAATGAATTTTCTTGGTCAGGGCCCCAATACCATTTTACGTCCTTTTTAGTAAGTAAGGTAAGAGGACGAGCAATTTGAGCAAAACTTTGAACGAATTTTCTGAAATATGACGTTAATCCGATAAATTGCCTGATTTCGTGTACGTTACGTGGTCTATTATATTCAGCGACACATTTAATTTTAGCTTGGCCCGGTTGTATTGTTCCGGCTGAGATTTCATGACCTAAGTAAGTTGCAGTACGCTTTAGAAAAGAACATTTACTGAGATTTAATTTTAGATTTGCCTGTGTTAGTAATTGTAAGACCTTTTCTAGCAACGCTAAACCTTCCTGTACAGTTGTTGTAGGCAACATTACGTCATCTAAATATAGAGCTATGTTTTGATCGACTCTACCTAGTGTCATCTGTATTAATCGCGAGAAAACAGCTGGAGCGTTAGCTAAACCAAAGGGCATTTTTAAAAACTCATATTGACCTGATGGAGTTACAAATGCAGTCTTCGATATTGAGTCTTCATGGAGACTGACCTGATAGTAGCCTTGAGCGAGATCTAGGGTTGTAAAAAAGAATCTACCTGACAGCTTATTGACCTGATCTTCAATATGTGGCAAAGGATATCGATCTTTAATAGTATTCGCATTCAAAGCCCTATAATCAACACAGAGCCTATAATCCCCACCCTTCTTCTTAACTAAAACTACAGGGCTAGCATAATCGGACATTGATTCCCTAATTATACCTGCCTCTAATAAGTCTTTGATTTTTCCATTTACTATTTCGTTTTCTTTGTGTGATAATCTATAAGGTTTACAACAGACAGGCTGGTTATTGACTGTGCGAATGTGCATTTTTATAAGATCAGTGCAACCTAAATCTTTGGTACATCTAGCAAATGAGTGAACATATTTATTTAAAAGTAATAATAATTGTTTGTTTTCCGAATCACTGAGTTGACCTTTCTCAATGTCAGTTAAGTTAATGCGTATATTCTCGTTTTCTGAACTATCTATAGTTAGTATTCTGGACTCACTACCGCACACAGGAATTGTCACTAATTCTGCCCTAGCTATCAACCTATGAGCCTCCCATACTACTTCTGTATAGCCTAAGTTAACAACTTTCAAATGAGAGTGATACTGTTTAATAATAGCCGAGGGTATTAAATAGGTTATGTTTCCTAATTGCATCCATACTGTATTCGTTAAAAATGTGTGCTCCTTTACAATAGTTCTATAACAGTCAACATAAACCTCTACATATAGTTGACTTTGCTTAGGTATTTGAACTTTATTTTTTAAATAAACTGGAAACTTTAGAAGAAAATCAGATGCGTGTAGATTTAAGTCTGTAAATATATTCTGTACAACTTGACTTTGAACGAAACGTATAGAAGAAGTCGAAGTCACTAAACTAACATTTTTACTATTAATCATTGTTTGTCCAATTAATAGATCAATATCAGATGTTATGTAATTAGTTAATTCGACAATTCCATTCAACAGCACATTATCTATCAAAATATCTAGACGACACGAACCAAGTGAATTTACGCATGCTCCACCGAAACCTTTCATAATAATAGTGCTAGGCTCGATTTTAAGTTGTAAGTTCTCAACTTGTGAGATACAGAGTAGATTAATTTTACTGCCAGTATCTATATATGCTCTGAGCTGGTGTCCATTTACTATCACTGTTCTTTTGTAAATATCAGTATATATATCATAGGTGATATGCAATATTTGACTAACCTTATGTGGTTGCCGTGATGTCCCGGCACTCCCGGCGCCAAACCAGCAAGCCGCAGTGGTGTGCCCGCTGCGTCGGCAGTTGTCACAGCGCTGCTGTTGTCTGCAGTCCCGCGCCTCGTGACCCGGCCGCCGACACGTGTAACAGATCTTTGGCTGCAGCTGATGGGTTGTCGTTGAACCTGGTGTACTATTGCTGGCTCCTCTTCTCCACGTAGATTTTCGGGCAGTATAAGTTTCCACTCGTTTGAAATTTTCCAGCGATGATAGGTAGCCATAATATAGTTGTTCAGGAGTGTTACAACTATAGGCTTTAGCGTTGGCTACCAATTCGGGAGGCAGTCCTCGTATTATACATGAAATAGCATCTTCACCGGTAATGTTGCATTTCTTTAGTAAAGATAATTTCTCATGATAATACTTTGTCATAGTTTCTTTATCTCCTTTAGTCCTTGCCAGCATGCGTTCCAGTTTGTCTACGTAGTCAGTCGATCGTGGGAAAGCGGTCCGTAACATATCCTTCCACTCATCCCATGTTAGATCGTAGTTTTCGAGATCATCGTACCATTCTCGAGCGGAGCCACGTAGACGCAGTTGCATTATGAATGTGCGATCAGTGTGGTCCCACCCGTAGACGTCGCCGAGCTGGTCTATTTTGTGAAGCCACGCTATCACGTTGCTGTTGCTGTCTTCCGGCCGAAATTTAGGAATGACTTCAGCATCGCTGGGGGCGACGTGTCGTTTTTTGTACAATTTGTTTGTGCGACGGTCTTCCGAGAAAAAAATATCGCTATTTTCATCTTCCGAGCTGCTAGATTTGTAGTGTCTTCGTTTTCGTTGCCCCAACCCGTCAAAATATGGTCCCGACATTGTGGGCAAATCCCACTTCTGAAACTATTATACTTGTGGGTCTTGCAGAATGAAACACCGAGATGATTTTTACACACAGTGTATAACAAGCAGAGTAACGTTCTAACTGACAGTTGTATTTCGAATCAATTTTAATAATCTCTCACCCTACTTATATAATTGTATCATTGAGTGTCAAATATCGATTAATTACATTTTAAGATGCAAAATTAGTACAGTAACAAATAACAATGATAATGATTAATTATTATAGAAATAATCAAAATGTAAATATGTAGTTATAATGTAATGATTAATTATAATACGTCACATCCGTTGTGAAACTATTGAGTAGTTGATAACACGTAAATGATATATTTTTAGGCATTTTCAAAGCCAATTTTGACAAACTTAATGATGGCTAAATTACATATTATATTTTTTTTACATTACTAGAATATGTCCCTAACAATAAGATAATTAATGGAATCAGGCGTTACTTTGCGGAAATCCATGATATATAAGATATACAACTAGAATATTTAGTTTTAATTCCGCTAAACTACTGCAAGTTTGGGTCGACACGTGTTTCGCCCCTCCACGGAGCATCCTCAGGAGATGTTGACTCGTCGACCGCTTGGACGCGAATGAGCGGCTGGGTAGTGAGCGCCCCCTTATATAGCACTACGACTTGGTGTTTGTATTGAACTACCTGCAAAAATTCGTAAAAGTGGAGATGGTATTAGATTAGTTTGGTCATTCAACAGTGTAAACCTGTCGTTATTATGTTTTAAAATTTCTAATTGTTCCAACACACACAACCGGAAACCTTTATTACAAACATGCAAAATATTATACCCATTATTGTCGCTCAAGGAATGGCCGGTGTCAATTAAATGTTTTGCGAAATGAGATCTATCAGGATGGCCATTCCTATAAGCGGCAATATGTTCCTTATGTCTAATATCAAAGTTACGGCCTGTCTGACCTACATAGATCCCATTACAATCATTACAAACTAACTTATAAACACCGGACTTTTTTGAGTTTTCTAAGTGATCTTTGCCGTTACAAAGATGATGTAAATTATGTTCTGTCCGAAAATTCAGATAGAATTGCCAATATTCTTAGAAAACATAACGTTTCCGTTGCTTTTCGGACAGAACATAATTTACATCATCTTTGTAACGGCAAAGATCACTTAGAAAACTCAAAAAAGTCCGGTGTTTATAAGTTAGTTTGTAATGATTGTAATGGGATCTATGTAGGTCAGACAGGCCGTAACTTTGATATTAGACATAAGGAACATATTGCCGCTTATAGGAATGGCCATCCTGATAGATCTCATTTCGCAAAACATTTAATTGACACCGGCCATTCCTTGAGCGACAATAATGGGTATAATATTTTGCATGTTTGTAATAAAGGTTTCCGGTTGTGTGTGTTGGAACAATTAGAAATTTTAAAACATAATAACGACAGGTTTACACTGTTGAATGACCAAACTAATCTAATACCATCTCCACTTTTACGAATTTTTGCAGGTAGTTCAATACAAACACCAAGTCGTAGTGCTATATAAGGGGGCGCTCACTACCCAGCCGCTCATTCGCGTCCAAGCGGTCGACGAGTCAACATCTCCTGAGGATGCTCCGTGGAGGGGCGAAACACGTGTCGACCCAAACTTGCAGTAGTTTAGCGGAATTAAAACTAAATATTCTAGTTGTATATCTTATACCCTAACAATAAGGCAAAAAAAATGATGATGATGGGAAGTGTTTACAGGAACTCGGTTACTGTTTATAATAGAACCATCGTGTTTAGGCTTGTTTAATTTGTCTCCATAGGTACTTTTATCCTATTGCTAATGACCTGATGATAATGATGATGATGATGAAAGGTGATTACAGGAACTTGGTTAATTGTGTAGTATTGGTAATTTTATATATTGTGTTGTAGTGGTAATTTGTCTGGATAGGTACTTTTATCCTAACTAGTGCCGATGTCCTGATGATGATTATGATGATGATGATGATGAGAGGTGTTTACAAGAACTCGGTTACTGTTTATAGTAGAACCATCGTGTTTAGGCTTATTTCATTTGTCTCGATAGGTCCTTTTATCCTAACTAATGCTGATGACCTGATGATGATGATGATGATGACGGGAGGTATTTACAGGAACTCGGTTACTATTCATAATAGAACCACCGTGTATAAGCTTGTTTCTTTTGTCTCGTTAACCGTGTATAAGCTTGTTTCTTTAGTTAGGATAAGAGTACCTATCTTATCCTAACTGCTGCCGATGACCTGATGATGATGGGAGGTGATTACAGGACCTCGGGGTTATTGTTTACAGTAGAACTACGCTTTTTAGGTTTGTTTGATTTAGTATAGTGCCGATAACCTGATGATGAGGTTGTGAGGTGCTTTTAGAAACTATATCCACCGTGTTTGAGTTTAGGAATTTGTATTAATTTAATCAGGTCTGGGAAACAAAGAGCTTTTTGTTTATTCGGGAAAATAAATAAAATAATAAATAATGTACACAATATGTATCTTGATTATTGATATAATAATTCGCCACCGGAAATATGAATTACTGTAAGGGAAATGCAAGTTTTAGGAAATCGAAAAAAACTTAAAAAAAAAATGGATAAAACCTTGTATTTCTTTCAACTTTAATGGTATCATAATAGTAAATATACCATTATTCTTATATTTTTGCGCTCTATTTTTCCTATAAGACAGGATTTCAATAACTCTTTTAGGTTCAGATATAGCCATTTCTGTAAGGGAAAAATTATTTTCATCAGCCATTAAGGCAATTTATTATCAGAAAAATCTTTAAGTCATGTTTAAATTTAATGTAAAGGCTATTAAGTTTTGTAATTATTTAGGGTATAATACCTTTGTACAGAGTTGGGCGTAATCAACTACTTTTGTAATCAGATTAATAATCTGATTAAAAGTAATCATGATTACATCAATCCTGATTACTTGTAATCCTTAATTACATTAAATCAAGATTACATGTAATCGTTAATTCTGATTAAAAGTAATCAGTAATCGAAATTACATGATTACGTATGAATGAATTCTACATAATAAAATATTAAATTGAAGAATAATTAATCTTCAATTTAATATTTTCGATTGTATCATCGCACCTAATACAAGTTTTATAAAAAGTTATAAAAGTAAACATGATTTTTCATCTGTGTCATAATAATAATTTTTAAAACGGAAGATTTTTGTGTGCTCGATGTACTGTATTCCGAAGACCAGACGCGCGGTAAGTGTGCGGGAGACGGGGTATACCCGACAAGTCAATCGCCGCGTACGCATGGTCACCCGTCACCGTACCCGCAGCGCGCCCCTCTCAGACCCATAATGTGATTACTTTTCTGCGTGCCGTCGCCGCGTAACATAGTGTTAAATAATCCTTTGTGACCCGTCATGTTGAGTGAAGCTAAGCAAGTAATGCGTCATAATATTCTAGACACAGGCGTAGAACTCCTGAATGCCAATTCTGTATAGTTGTTGAGAAAAATAACTTGAAAGTTTGTCAACTTTAGATATTTAAAAAGTCCAAAACCATGTTTTTTTTTTTTCGAAAAGTAAAATAATTTCTGAAATTTATTTTTATTTCTTTTCAAAAAAACATTGCCCCACACTAGGATTTCTCCTGTATCGTGGGTACAGTTTATAAACACTGTTGTTTATGTATGTGACATGTACATACATAAACAACCAGACCCGAAACAACTATCTGTAGATCATACAAATATTTGTTCCGTGCGGGGATCGAACCCGCGACACGTAGCGCAGAAAGCTAATCGCTTAGCCACTGCGCCAACCGGATCATCCACACCAAATTCAGTGTTTCACACAATTCTTCATCTTCATAAAAAGCAAAATTACCCGTGCGTGTTGCCTTTAACAAAATCACAGGCGTTTTTAATTTTAAAACTTTAGAAACGATTATCTCAGATAATATAATTATAATATCTCAGTAATATAATTATTCCCAAAATTTCAATTCATGAGACTGATAAAAAATAAAGGTGACTTACATACAAAATAAATGTCTTTTATTTTTCAATTATTTTATATCAATCTGTAATCAGTAATCATGATTACGATTACAAACTAATAATCCTTAATCACCGAATATGATTACTTTTTTGATTAATTTCGTTAATCTGTAATCATGATTAAGGATTACACATTGTAATCGTAATCCTTAATCATTAATCTGATTACTTTTTGCCCAAGTCTGCCTTTGTATAACTATTTTATTTCTGTTTTAGAGTTACGCTAAACTTATGTAATATACAAATTTGAAGCTTGCTGTTTGGATTTAAGGTTGAATTTGTTGTATCTCTGCATGAGTATTTATAATCATGCCATGCAATTGCCTTATTATTTATATATTTTTTAAAGATCTCAAAAATTAAAAATAAATATGTATATCAATCGATAGAGCGGAATTTTCTGAGTAAAACTGTTTATTTAACTAATTTTCGACAATTTGTCCCTTACATTAATTCATATTTCCGGTGACGATATTATCGTAATATGAAAATATCGTAATATCTAGGTACTAATAACTATTAGCTTATGTGAATAAACAAATACTAAAAACTACAATACAAAATAAATTATAATAAACTAAAAAATACCAAAAAGGCAGAAAGGGTCAACATCGCCAGCGCGCGCTTTAAGCATTGCCTCCTCACAGTCCGCACGCACACACACAAGCGGATGAGCGGTCGAGCGCTGTAAATACCTAATTTCGCTCGCCACCGCGCGGCGTAAACGCTCTTAAAGATGGATGTATGTACATCCAACCGAATTCGAGACACCCATCCGCCAGTACCAGTGTAGTCACAGTTGACAGTAGTATAGTAGAATTACATTTTCTGTGGTACTGACCGGAGCGGTAACAACGGAACTGAATCGAGAATAGCGGACCGGGGACGGCGGGTTGGAGTGAAACGTACGGGGGAACGGAACGCGCGATCTGATTGATCGTTTTGTTTTGAACTGTGACGCGCAGCTCGCTCTAATATTATTTATGATAACGGTCCGTTATATCCATAATTGTAATAGTAAGTACTTGATAAGTACCTACTTATATATTAAGACTGATTTCGTGCCATATTAATTTTAATAAATATTAATCGTAAATAATAACTAGGAGCCATATTATTTTATTTTCCAATATTATTATTATAATTAATTAATCAAAATGATATGTGTATAATATAATTTTAATGATAATCAATAACACTGATTAAGGAATTAAATTTCTTAAGAAATAGGTAAATAGTTCCTTTGTGCTCATGTTTCATTTTTACATTTATATCATCGTTTTCTGGTGTGTACATAAATAAATAAGGAACCCAAACTATCGGTATCAAGACGTTCGCATTCCATTCTCGCCCTCCTCCATCCGCTGGACATGGTTTGGGTTGGGCTGCCGGACCCATATGGGTCCGACGGACACGGGACCTGGATGTCTTTAGAGCTGGATGTACATCCGGACCCGACTCTGAAATATCCTCGGACCTACACATCTCTACCTCGTAAGGACCCGTACAATATGTACATAGAACGGTAAACATTCTCGTGGAACAAGAAGATATCATATTTTATCGCAAACTACAAATATTTTCCGACGAAGAGTCAAACACTTTCTCATAACTAATACGTTTCTGTGTGAGCTCATCAGCGCGTCTGCGTCTAATTATGCGACAGATCAGCACTGTCTGTAAACAGTCTGGTATGGTAAACGTTATAAGTGACGGCTGACTCTGGTACTAGTCACTGTTGTGCACAAACATAATGTGGACAATACACGTTATGAAAGCATGATGGAACGTGAATGGTCTCCCACCAGGGGGTCCGACCCCCCCGCCTTGAAATATTCAAAATATTACATTAATATAAGCAGATGCAAGGAGTATACATTTTTACATAAATATTTCATGTACATTTTTGTTTATTTATTTCCTTAAACACCTTCCTATACTAAAACCTGGCTACGCCCGTGTCTCCCACGGTGCGTTGACAACGGATCTGAGCTCCTACGTTTTTGATCTGGGTCCTTTGTTACATGGATCAACTTAACACCATTTCCGAGCACATTTTTAAACACAAAGCAACAAGTTGTTTGGAGTGAATCCTAAGCCTCGTGCTCTGAGGTCGCGCTTCCATCTTTGGTCGTGTGGTTCACCCAGTGCCGGATTAACCACGTAGCAAGAGTAGCAATTGCTACGGGTCCCGCGAATCCAAACCCGCCCACTTCCGCCTCAGCGTAATTTTTTGAGTGAAGCTTTTCAAGGGCCCCCGATAGAAATGCTACGGGCCCCGCGCGGGCCTAATCCGGCACTGGGTCCACCACTAAAACCGATAAAGAAGTTGAGCAAATTAGAATTTATTTCACAAAAAATACAATACATATAATATTATTACCTACTTTTGATTTCATGGAATTTAATAATTTGTTTTGAATTTTCGTTAATATCCTTAAAATAAAATTTAAGGATATTTGTCACTTTTGGTGTGTACAATTTCGGTGGGGTCATGACCCCCACGATCCATCTCCCCTCCCGCCTCAGATCGCCACTGCATTTAAGTATCTAAGTACATGTACACACACAAGTTTGGTCTACGTATTAAATTAAGCACAAAGTAATTTTCATAACTTAATACCTACCAAGGTAAACATAAATTCAAATAAATGAAAAAATATGAAAGACTTGGAAAGTAGTATGAGGCGGTTTGTTCGACAAGGAGATCTATGTATAGATGTATGTATTTAAATAGAGCAACAAAACTGTCCTTGAAACACATCCGATGATGAGCCCAGGTGTCAGTCGAGAAGTGGGTCGCTGAATTTCCGTGTAGCTTTTGTTATTCGGATTAGGGATTGATGTTTTCCGATTAATCAGCCTGTATTTATATATGAATAATGGCCAAGAATCATATAAATACCCTACGGTCTATACAGACCGGAAAGTAGGTAAGTACTTGCTTTTGTAGTGGCAACATGTCGGGTCACACATAGTGCAATTGTCAGAAAGGTATATTATATTGTCTTATTTTATTTCGAAAACTTATACCTACAGCCATAGGTAAAAAGTCGGAAAAGCGACTGGTTATCGCAAATAAACTATGTTAATTAGAAGTATGAAGTGATAACTGATAATCAACAATTGTAATGACGCCGGTGAGATGACGGCATGTTCTTTGGGTGCCGTTTACGTACCTACTACATGAACGATCAAAGATGTCGCGCCACATGCCACTCAGGACGAAGACGGCCAATATGACGAAAGGCTGTGATTTATTGCGTTCCAATCCAGCGTTTTTTGAAAACCAAAAAAGTGACATTCGCTTTTTATTGAATATTTATATTCTACTCAATAGTTCACTACAAATGCACTAGTAGAACTCCCATGAGTTAACATTGAATATTTTCCTAACCTTCTTAACCTTGGCGAATATACTGAAAATAATTCGTACAGAAAAACTGTATATAATTGAGTTTTGTTTGTACTGAAGGTTTATGAAACAATCCTAGGCGCATATTATCCAGTTTTTATTGAATCAAAAATGATAATAGAACCAACAAAAAAAAATGTTTTACCTAAATCAGTTTTTATTTTTTACTTTTCTAACTCAAAGTAGAACCTCTTTCTGGTACAAATAGATTTCTAATATTAAGGTTTATCACCCACAAAAATATTACTTTTCACTTGGGCCTAGGTTTTGAGAAAACGATTTTTATGTACTTAGGTCAAAATTAAATCTTGACGATGTAGGTATATCATTTATGAATGTTGACCATAAAGACGTGTGGCGTTAATTTTCTTCTGCACATGTGGCTTCCCTGGTAACTGTCACATCCTGTCTAAACCCTACGACTTGGTTATCGTGATTTCGCATTTTTTAGTATTTGTTTGTATTTTAAATACTTTTATTGTATGTATATTTTTCTTTTTTTTATATTCTTTTGTGTTTAGTGTTTTTTACATTGTATAATTTGTGTATTGAAGAAGATTGTAAAACAGTTTTTTAAAAAGACTATCCATTGAGTTTCTTGCAGGTCTCTTCTCCTTAGGACCAACCCACTTTCGGAACCGCGCAACTTGAATCATAACGTTTTAAAAGCGACTGTAAAGGCCCAGTTGAAATAAAACATTTGACCCTGACTTTGAGTTTGACTTTGAAAAACATGCGCGTATATGAATACAATGTTGTGTAAAAATTTCAAAACGGTATAGAACTTTAGGAGATTTGCGATTTTGCACAAACAAATATAATTTTTTTATTTATATAGATAGTAATAATACATATATATTATTATTATTTACTGTGAAATTTTTGCTGCCCGCTAAAAGTGCCGCTAAGGGCGGGGCGCCCCTGTCGCCCCCGCTACGCTACGGCAATGGTCATACTCGTACTTTACTATTACATTTTTATTTCTTCTCAATACTCTACTTAAGTACTGTATTTTTGAAACTACTGTACCTTTTCGATTTTATAAAAGGCGTCAACCCATGTCGACACAACAACAATGCTATTCACAAATAGAAAGATAGCACTTTCAATAGGTATCTATGTCATTTATAGATACCTAAAACAAAAAATTGCTACAGTTGTGCCACACTGGAGTGGAAACACTTGAACTACTTAACAAGGTGCATAAAAACAAACTGTCATACAAATTAGTGAGCTCATTCACCCCAAGTGCACATAAGAATTGACTTGTTAAAACTATGTATTTATCAAGATTTTGTTCAAACAATACAGATGTATGCTGTATGTAGATATGTACAATAATATACAATTGATAAATATTAAAAATATATTAGATGTATATGGTATTCCGTCACACTAACCAGTTATACATTTATGATTAAAATTATTAGGCATGCATTCTATTATGTCTCCAGTTTAGTACTATTGTTAAAATATTTGAAGGATTCAATTACTACCTTTTTAAGAACTTTTGAAAATATATCTTTTTGAGAACAACATAATTACAAGGTGTGTACCTTGTAATTATGTCTATATAATTATGGCAGTATATGTGATGTGTGAAATGAAACCAGGATATAAAGAAAATAAATGACACATATGAAAGGCTTACCTAATATGGAGGGTGATAGCAGTGAAGCCAGTCCATTGGTCAGGTCATAGATGTAGAGCTCCACGATGTTGCCTTGCTCAGCCATGGTAGGTGTTTTCTTGTGATCTCACTTCAAATCAACATAATAAACACTTGTTACAAACCTGCTACTTTTTCCTAACTAACAATCATGGTAAACTTAATTCTTGATCAACTATAATTATTCCAATTTCGTTGATAAACAAGTATATACCGTCAATTATAAATGCTCCTTGTGTAAAATAAGAGTACTATTCCATCATAATATGTTTCTTTTCATACATACAAATATTTTATAAAATAATGTTGAAAATATTTGTTTTATATAAAGGTATAGTAAAATCTATGGTGAATTAGTAGTCGGTAATACATACATTTATGGTGTATTTGACAGGCAAATATCAGTGTAGGTGTGGAGTAATACAGGGGGCACGGTGGTCGGAGCTCGGTCGTGTGCAACGATGCAACGACGTGACTACACCTGCGGGACGCGCTCGACCGCGCACGCCGACATACGACGACTAACCGTCTATACAAACTAGATATAAATAACTCATCGCCAACACATACAACTCAGTTTTATTAGTGCGATCGTATCGCCTACAGATTTTGCGAACTCAGTTGCAAACTTTGCCTCACATAGCTATAGAATTTATTACTTGCCTCACGTCAAATTACACAGTAACTTCACTCGCTTAGGTGCAGAGGGTGGTTTATAAAAAGTATTAAAAACTCACCGTTATTTTATGTAATATGGTTTTTTAGAAAGTTTTATTCATGATGTCGAATTCGTAAAACTTAAAAGTGTTTTGTATTTTTTCACAATAGTTTCTGTTTCTTTGGCTAACTGTTGAGTATTCATAATTATTGATTAATTCTTTCTGACCAGTGTTGCCAGGGCCCTTAAGTCAAAAGTTACGTTTCATTTCCTGAAATGTTACATTTTTGCTGCAAAAGTTACATTTTTTTTAAATTTCGTTTTTTAACTTCCACCTCTCACAGTTCTATGACAACAAACATTAACACTACGCAACATTCAACAAAATAAATCAAAATCAGCCATGTAAATTTTCTTTTTCGAACTAAGTACCTACGAAACCGCGCGAACTCGTAGAGTTGAAAACGTACGCGCACACGCTCAAGCAAAATCAAGTTTTAATTAATGCAGAATATGTTTCATTTTGTCATGGCGCGTTTCATTCGGAGCCATCTCTGATTATGATATGGAGTGAAATACTTTTTAGACGAGCCAGTTTTAGGTGCGTTCAATTTGGATGCGTTCGTTAACTGTTTGCAATAAAAATCTAGTATTACAAATCTCGTCGTTCTCAAAAGTTACGAAAATTGCCTTAAATATAAAAATTACTTACATGTTACGCGAGGGGGTCAAAAGTTACGAAAAATGTAAGAAATGTAACCTTCTGGCAACGCTGTTTCTGACATAACAAAATTTGACAATGACATTGACAATAAAGTTAAACAGCTGACTAAATATTAACAAGGCAAGACAATTTGAAAACAATGTGAAAAATTTATAAATGGAAAAGCAAACTGTTATTTTATAAATTAAAATATATTTAAATTTTGTGACGTATAATGTAAAGCGAAAATAATACAAAATAATAGAAATGCCGTCATATATATCTGAACGCACAGGATGTCACTGGTCATGACTGTGTCATTCTGAGGTGTCATTGTTCAAATTATTGTGTTCCATTTTCAGTACTGGAGCATAACTCCATCAATAGCATAAGAACGAGATGCCTATTGCTACTACACAATAAAGAAAAGGATGAAATATCTTAATTTTATGATAGCTGAGCCACCTTCGTCGTGTATGTATTGTCAAAAGTGTCAAGTCAAGATTGTTATGTCAGTGAATTGTTGGTGTTTTGCGAGTATTTTACATAAATCAAAAAATGTCGGGATCAAAGAAAATGGTAACAACATTTGTATTATAATAATAGCGTGATGTTATCACATCCTATTATTCTAATGTAATGCAGTCACGAACTATTAATTCAGCACAGAAATTTTAAGTTTTCTGTTGGTCCACTTGTCAACTTTTTCAAATTCAAATGTTTCCAATAGCTTCTTCATATGAGAACTTCTGCTGAAATGTTCCTATTAGTTAATCTATGAAGCTATCGAATATTAAGTTGTAATGAGAGGTTACAATGACTTAGCACTTTTGATGACAATAATTGTTTGTTCGACCTATATGGTCTAATGGCCATGTCATGTGTTCAGATACTGCGGGTGCAGTCCCCCGAAGGCACGACACGTGTTGAGCTGTTGGACACGGACGTGACGGCGCAATTGTTCGAGCGTGTGTATGAGACCCTGCACTTGAACACGTTTGCATTTGTCCTACACAAAGATCGTCAGCGTAAGGATGAGATAACCTCCAGCAAGTCCCGAAGGCTGCGCGACTACGGCCTGCAGCACGGCGACATGCTTTACTTGAACCCTGTCAATGGAGCTGTGCTGTTTGATCAGCCATCCACCAGTGGCGAGGTGTGTTGTGAATTATTAGCGAATAGCTCATATCTTTAATTTATCTCTAAACTCCACTTGTTTAACCCAACATTTCACATTATCATGCAATCTACTTAGTGACTGTATTATTATAATACATCATACATATCTGACAACACGGTTGGCATAGTAGCTAGGCAATTAGCTTTATGCGCTTCATGTTGCAGATTGATTAGGTTGATTCCTGCATGGAACAAATATTTGAATGATCTACAAATACTTGTTTTGGGTCTGGCTGTGTGTCTGTAGGTTTGAAATAAATGTGGGGGGCAATTTTTAAAAAATAAAACAACAGTTTGAAGTAATCTTATCATACCACCCTGTAAATGTCCACCTGAATTGTCACCTACCTTTGGTATCAAAATTGATTACTCATAAATGAACTTTTTGGCAGACAAATGAAAATAACAAGCCATTTGGAGAGCCAGTAGAGGCAGGTCCTTCATCATCAGGTCCAGTGGGAGCTCCACTAGCCATAAACTCAGCAGCAAGGCCTATAGCTGTCCAAGAAGATGAAGTAGACCTACAATTATACCGTATGTCTGGCAATATCCAAAGAGAAAGGGATGAAAAGCTGTGAGTATTATTATATTATTCTAGTATTTATTAAACAATATGCATATAGTTATTAGTGATTATAAATGTCAGGAAGTTAATTAAATGAACAATATAAGGTTTATATGATTTTTTTATAGATGCCGACATAACTCAAAAGGCTGTTGTGTGCACTGCTCACCACTGGAGCCATGGGATGAGGGCTATCTTAAAGAACACAATATAAAGCATATGTCATTCCATGCTTACCTGCGTAAGATCACATCAGGCAACTTCATCTCACTAGATGAAATTTCTTGCAAAATTAAACCAGGTGAGTTCAAGCCTAGCTGTTGCATGTATGTTGGGTTTCCTTAAAAAAACATTGCCCCACACTAGGATTACTTCCTGTATCACAGCTGCGTTTACAAACTAATATATTCACATGGACATACACCCAAACCCGGAACAACTATCTGTAGATTCTACAAATATTTGTTCCGTGCAGGAATTGAACCCGCGACACGTAGCGCAGCAGTCGATCTCTCAACCACTGCGCAAGGTCTAAAATACAATATTGTTTTTTCCATGATTCTTTTCCATGCACTGGTTGCAGTGACGGTCCAAGGTCATAGGGGTCATGACCATAATCGTTCACGTCAAAATAACATACCTCCTAAAAATATAAAATTTTAAATAAATGAAATCAAAAAGAGGTTGTAATATTCTAATTTGTTCAACTTTACTATGACCCCCTATAATATGGCCCCCCGAAGTCCTTTACTGTTAATATGGCGCCCCCAAAGTCTTTGGCTGCAACCGCGCCTGACTGGTTGTCTGAAAGAAATTGCTTTTAGCAATAAGATCACATTTGTATCCTATGTGAAAAATGTTTTTCACATTGTAGTATTTCCTTTAGTGGACAATAAGTATACTCTATCTATCAAGCTAAACATGTCGCGTTTACAAGAGTAACCACGGAGTTTCTTGCCTGTTCTTCTCCATAGGAAAACAACACTTTGGAATGTGGCAACTAGAGTCTGACTATTCATAGGTGCCTTTAGTTAGTCTAATGAATAAAATTATATTTTATTATTATTTCCTTTATTTATACTGATAAATATTTTTTTAAATTTATAAATATAAATTAATAATAATAAAAAATACATTTATAAATATAAAAAAGTAGGCATGAATTGGTATTATTATTATTATTATTATTTGAGGCCATGAGAACCACAGTGGCTTAACTATTTTTTTTACAATAGAATTTATGATTTCTTACAGTTAAAATTGATCATTTTGGTTTCTACCAAAATGATCAATTTTAACAATTTAATGAATATTTATTGAATCACTTTTAGGCCATCCTGGAGAAACGATTTTGTTAGAAAACAAAATGATCAATTTTAACTGTAAGAAATAATAAACTCAATATTGTAAAAAATGTATTTAGGCCCACTATGGTTCTCATGGCCTCCTTTATTTGTGCAGTCTCTAAATGTTGGAATATTAAGTTGGTCACTCGGTCACTCACTCATGTTGTGCATTAAACATCTTTGTAGCTGAATGGCTACATATCCCTCTCATTACTTTATATTGAATGCATATAACATGATGTGTCATTGTTTACAGGTTGCTCAGAGCACCCGCCATGGCCTCGTGGTATTTGCTCGAAGTGCCAGCCGGGTGCCGTAACGCTTAATCGGCAGCCCTACCGACACGTAGACAACGTATTGTTCGAGCACCCTGCTATCGTGGAGCGCTTCCTGGCTTACTGGCGCGCCACTGGCCACCAGCGTGTCGGCTTCCTCTACGGGCAGTATGAGAGGCACCCAGACGTGCCACTAGGTGAGTGTTATGTACCACCCAACATGATGTTCGAGCCATGATGCCACTGAACACCAGCGTGTCGACATCCTGTATGGTCAGTACGGGAGGCACCACTCATAGGAGCTCCTTCAAAAAATAGACCCGAACTGTGTTCGAAACTGTTATTAAATTTAGTACCATGAACTCGGTGTTCGTTTCGTACATACATTTGCGTGCTATTGCTTCCTTTTCTATTTGTTTCATACCGTAATTTTAGTTTCGATAGCTGGTTAGGTTTTTGAGAAAAAACATTATTTCTTTACAGTGGTTTCTTGCCAGTTAGGGTGTGTGTGTGTGTATGATATAAACAAGCCATTCATCCTACTTGAGTCAGTTGTCGTTCATCAGAGGTTTGGTAAAAATAAAAATCGAACCCATGTTGGAAATAATCAAATAGTCTAATCGAGAAAAAGCCACATAGCCTTATTTCTAAATGTGCCAAATGCTAATTAATAGTTCAAAAATAAATCTACCTTTTTTTGATACCTTTAAATACTCTTTTATTGAAATAACTGGCTTAAATATACCCTATGATGACATCCCACCTCGGGTATGTTAAGGCGTCAAAAACTGAAGTTTCTTTACAAATAATGTGTATCAGTATTAATTCATTAACTGGTTGTTCCTGGCAGGAATCCGTGCGCGCGTGGCAGCTATTTATGAGCCGGCCCAGGTGTCGTCGCGCGACAGTGTGAGCCTGCAGCCCGACGCGCGCGAGCCTCTTCTGGAGGAGCTCGCGCGTCGGCTGGGGCTGCTCCGCGTGGGCTGGATCTTCACCGACCTGCTGCCGCTCGACGTCGCCACCGGCACCGTCAGGCACATACGGTGAGACACATACACATCTCTGTGAGCCTGCAGCCCGACGCGCGCGAGCCTCTGCTGGAGGAGCTCGCGCGTCGGCTGGGGCTGCTCCGCGTGGGCTGGATCTTCACCGACCTGCTGCCGCTCGACGTCGCCACCGGCACCGTCAGGCACATACGGTGAGACACATACACATCTCTGTGAGCCTGCAGCCCGACGCGCGCGAGCCTCTGCTGGAGGAGCTCGCGCGTCGGCTGGGGCTGCTCCGCGTGGGCTGGATCTTCACCGACCTGCTGCCGCTCGACGTCGCCACCGGCACCGTCAGGCACATACGGTGAGACACATACACATCTCTGTGAGCCTGCAGCCCGACGCGCGCGAGCCTCTGCTGGAGGAGCTCGCGCGTCGGCTGGGGCTGCTCCGCGTGGGCTGGATCTTCACCGACCTGCTGCCGCTCGACGTCGCCACCGGCACCGTCAGGCACATACGGTGAGACACATACACATCTCTGTGAGCCTGCAGCCCGACGCGCGCGAGCCTCTGCTGGAGGAGCTCGCGCGTCGGCTGGGGCTGCTCCGCGTGGGCTGGATCTTCACCGACCTGCTGCCGCTCGACGTCGCCACCGGCACCGTCAGGCACATACGGTGAGACACATACACATCTCTGTGAGCCTGCAGCCCGACGCGCGCGAGCCTCTGCTGGAGGAGCTCGCGCGTCGGCTGGGGCTGCTCCGCGTGGGCTGGATCTTCACCGACCTGCTGCCGCTCGACGTCGCCACCGGCACCGTCAGGCACATACGGTGAGACACATACACATCTCTGTGAGCCTGCAGCCCGACGCGCGCGAGCCTCTGCTGGAGGAGCTCGCGCGTCGGCTGGGGCTGCTCCGCGTGGGCTGGATCTTCACCGACCTGCTGCCGCTCGACGTCGCCACCGGCACCGTCAGGCACATACGGTGAGACACATACACATCTCTGTGAGCCTGCAGCCCGACGCGCGCGAGCCTCTGCTGGAGGAGCTCGCGCGTCGGCTGGGGCTGCTCCGCGTGGGCTGGATCTTCACCGACCTGCTGCCGCTCGACGTCGCCACCGGCACCGTCAGGCACATACGGTGAGACACATACACATCTCTGTGAGCCTGCAGCCCGACGCGCGCGAGCCTCTGCTGGAGGAGCTCGCGCGTCGGCTGGGGCTGCTCCGCGTGGGCTGGATCTTCACCGACCTGCTGCCGCTCGACGTCGCCACCGGCACCGTCAGGCACATACGGTGAGACACATACACATCTCTGTGAGCCTGCAGCCCGACGCGCGCGAGCCTCTGCTGGAGGAGCTCGCGCGTCGGCTGGGGCTGCTCCGCGTGGGCTGGATCTTCACCGACCTGCTGCCGCTCGACGTCGCCACCGGCACCGTCAGGCACATACGGTGAGACACATACACATCTCTGTGAGCCTGCAGCCCGACGCGCGCGAGCCTCTGCTGGAGGAGCTCGCGCGTCGGCTGGGGCTGCTCCGCGTGGGCTGGATCTTCACCGACCTGCTGCCGCTCGACGTCGCCACCGGCACCGTCAGGCACATACGGTGAGACACATACACATCTCTGTGAGCCTGCAGCCCGACGCGCGCGAGCCTCTGCTGGAGGAGCTCGCGCGTCGGCTGGGGCTGCTCCGCGTGGGCTGGATCTTCACCGACCTGCTGCCGCTCGACGTCGCCACCGGCACCGTCAGGCACATACGGTGAGACACATACACATCTCTGTGAGCCTGCAGCCCGACGCGCGCGAGCCTCTGCTGGAGGAGCTCGCGCGTCGGCTGGGGCTGCTCCGCGTGGGCTGGATCTTCACCGACCTGCTGCCGCTCGACGTCGCCACCGGCACCGTCAGGCACATACGGTGAGACACATACACATCTCTGTGAGCCTGCAGCCCGACGCGGATACTCTTAACATATTTTCAATTCAAGTTTATTTTATTGATTTCCATAATGTGAAATAATATGAATGGTTTACATTAATATGAATGTTTTTCAACACAGGGGCGTGGACACTCACTTCCTGGCAGCGCAAGAATGTATAATGGCGGGATACTATCAGAACCTGCACCCCAACGCGTGCCGCCACGCCTCCTCGGGCTACTTCGGCTCCAAGTTCGTCACAGTGTGCGTCACTGGTGAGTGCGTAGCTGTGTAGTGTATGTATATCAAGTGTGTCAATACACACTCTCTAGTACACTTGAGTTGGGTTTATGAATTAAAGCCGTCAAGTACATTTGTGCAAAGCATCAATTGTCAGCCAAAAGTGGGCATGCTTCTTTCGCCAATTATTGTAAACCTAGACCTTATTAGGAGGCGTTTAAGTATTACGTAACGCAATTTGGGGGGGGGGGGGGATAGTGAAACGTTACGATGCGTTACATGGGCGGGACCCGGCTTTGAACAACGTTTTACGTAACATAGTTTTTTTTTTTTAATAAACACTATTGAATTAAAATCTCCCAAGTTGGCAACCTTTTTCGTTTATGTTTTACGGGTAGTCCCTCGATTGTATTGTAAGTAATTTTTATTTTGTTCTCCCAAGTTGGCAACCCTTTGCGTTTATGTTAACTTTTTGTTAAGAATACGATTTTATTTTGACTGAAATGTTTTATTTCGGTTAGGTTTCCGTATTTAAATGTAAGGTTAGTAGTAAAAGTTTATTAGGACAAATTTGAGCCCATTTTAACGTATTTTAAACTTAAGCAAATGTTTATTACATTATGTTTGATTGTTTATTAAATAACAATATCACTATATATTATAAGACAAAGTCCCCCGCCGCGTCTGTCTGTCTGTTCGCGATAAACTCAAAAACTACTGAATGGATTTTCATGCCGTTTTCACCAATAGACAGAGTGATTCATTAGGACGGTTTAGGTGTTTAATTGGTTAAGGTATAAAAAAACATTCCTGCGCGTTACATGGGGGAGAGAGGGTCAAAAATTGCGTTACGTAATACTTTAACGCCACCTTACCACTAAGTGGTACATTTTTTTTTTATTTTTTTTTTTATTTAATTCAGGCATCAAGGCCCATATAAATACAATTAAACAATAAATTATAAAATTAATGACTAATATAAAAATACTATACATAAACAATAATAATATAAACACTAATTTACACGAGTAGCTGGCGTCGTGTGTCGCACGGTGTCCGGTAGCCGGCCTCGGAATCGCCGGAACTTTACACCTTTCGGCCAAAAACCTTCCTTCATGAGTGTCGACAGATGTTCGGTCGGCACTCTCACCACAAATGAATTAAAATTCGCATTGCGACGAGACTCCAACCGTTCGACCCTCAAGATGAATTTGGCTTTGATGCGGATGTACTCTACAATCTCTTCGGCCTTTGTAGAGTAATGCAGCCGGGACACGTATAACAGCGTCGCTGGCACAGCAGGACGCAGCAGGTGATTCGGTCCGGTCGGTGCGGTACCACACTGGTTCCGACAAGTGGGCTTTCTCTTCTTCTTCTCTACCTTGATAAAGCCATCCTTGTCACACTGGCCTTTCTCTAGACCCTGCGATAGCAGATCCCGGTGAATGAATTCACGGCGGTCCTGCTTTCCCCCTTTTTGCTGCTTAACTTGCATTGTAGCAGGCGGCAATAGCAGCGTAAGCACGTTTACGGGTCGATGTACTAACGCGTGTCATATCCTCTACCGGAGTCGAGGCACATTCGGCGGGGCGTTGCAATGCATCGCCTGCTATATCGATAGCCTCATCATCATCATCATCGCATCTAATTTCGCTGACTCAAAACTGCTTATGGTAGCATTCTGCGCCCCGCGCCGCGTGTTCACCTTAAAGGTGTCAAGTGACCTACTTATCGAAACAGCTTTGCGTAGCAACACCATTTCAGCACGTAGTTCACTTATGGTGCCATCCGACACCTCCAACTTAGACTGCACCTCGGCCAGGCTCCTTTTTAGGGATGTAATATCCTTCAGCAACCTGGTAACATCAACGTGATCGAATGTGACGGGGGGCAGCCAATGCAGCTAGTTTGCCACGAAAGCAGGCACGTCCGGGTCGGTCACCTTCAGTAAGCTAACGATATCTTGGATGCTCTTCTCCGTTCCGTCCCTCCTGGGTGAAGGCGTCTGGTCAATTTTTCCGAGCGTTTGGAATAGGAGCATTTTGCCACTGCTTATCTCCTCTTCTTTGAAGTTTGATTTGCAGATCTGCAAAATGCTGACTTCGTCCATGGTATCGATGGCATATTGTATAAACGCCAACAACTCGTTGGCTATAAGTTGCTGTGAATCATAGCGATAACGGGCAGCGGCTGTCGCCGCGCAATGGATTACAGCACTATTTTGAGCAACTAGTTTAAGTATTTTTGATTCCCATACAGTTTTCGATGAATACAAAATAAAATCCTAAAATACTGGATACCTAAAAAAAATCAAATCAAATCAAATCAAAATACCTTTATTTTCAGGCTACATTGGCCCATAGATATATACCTTACAGACTAACATATATATTATTATATACAAAACTTGTTAGTATATAGAACCTTAAATCTATGTTAGTATCACTTCCTATGCACTATGTCACTGTGCGCTCGGGTGGCACTTGCCCGCGGAAGCGACGGAACACCACGTCCTGTGGCCAGAAGTTCTCATCCAACACGAGGTGCAGAATACACGTTGGCACTCGCACCACGAACGCCTTGAAGTTGGCGTTATGGCGCGACTCCAGCAGCTGCACTCTCGGGGCGTACTTCAACTTCTGACGCACGTACTCTACAATGTCCTCCGCCTTAGTGGTGTAGTGTAGGCGGGAGATGTACACCGGGGTGTTCGGCATTGCAGCGCGTATTTTCATGTTGGGCTCCGCCGGAGCCGTGCCGCAGCGATTCTTGTTTGTTCGCTGACGGCGCTTCCTCCTTTGCACCGTCACGAACCCATCATCGTCAGCCCGATTCGGTTCCTTTACGGGCACGGGCTTCTTAGTAGCACCGATTGTGCTCCTGGCGACGCCGGCGTAATCTCGATGAACACCTTGATGTTTCGTCGAGACTGCAGAATCAAGCTGCTTGTCTAGCGGTCGAGCGGCTGTGACGGGAGGTCCCGCAGGGACGGGAGCGGGGCAGCGGGGCGCGCGAGGCGCGCACTGTGCCGGCTCAGCATTCGGCGGTGACAGCGGCGATGATGACAAAACTGCTGACGCGAAACTTGCACTCGATACATCGAGGCACGCTCCGCGCCGCATGTTTACGTTCGATGCACCCGCCGGTGACCCAGTTACCGTTGCCGATTTACGCAACTCATTGAGTTCGCTGCGCAAATCGGCGACAGTAATTTGGGATGCATCTAACTTCCTCTGCACATCCGCAAGACTTGCCTTTAGAAAGACGATGTCTTTCAACAGGCTTGTGACGTCGACGTGGTCGAAGGTGACGGGCGGAAGCTTATTCAGATTCTTCGCCACAAACGTTGGCACGTCGTCCGGATCGGTCTCCTTTAGTAGCGTGATGATGTCCTGGATGCTCTTCTTTGTCCCGTCACGCCGGCGGGACACCATCTGGTCGCACTTGTTGAGCAACCGGTACAGCAGCTGCTTGGAAGCAGCGACGTCATCCTCGCTGAAGTTTGTCGCGCAGATCTGGACAGCGGACACCTCGTCCATCACGTCCAGTTTCTGCTGCAGGAACGCCAGCAGTTCATTCGCCACAAGTTGTTCACTCATGGCGATTAAAAAAGACTAGCAACGGCTTACGCCGCGCTTAAAACGATTTGTATTAAATAAATTACACGCGTCAGCAGCACGACTGCATCGAATCGCAGCTAGTACGAGACTGAAAAAGTTAAAATTACACATTTTAAGACCTGAGAGCTGGAACCTGACCTTTAAGACCTGAATCGTACCCTAGACGTAATCAGTAGGTTTTCATGTAGTTCTCGGCGTCTATTGCTATAACTAGTGCTTGAATTTGTGTAATAGAGTGACGTGAACACGTGCGTTTGTCGCAGGTGACAGCAATAAGCAGGTGCACCTGGAGGGCTACCAAGTGTCGGGGCAGTGCCAGGCGTTGGTGCGCGACGGTATTCTGCTGCCCACACGCGACGCGCCCGAGCTCGGCTACATCCGCGACTCGTCCGACAAGCAGTACGTGCCCGACGTGTACTACAAGGTCAGTCCGCTACTACACTACTAGCACTCGACCACCTAGCAGCTAGCGGCGTGGCGCCGGTGCACGGTGTTACACAAGCAGTACGTGCCCGACGTGTACTACAAGGTCAGTCCGCTACTACACTACTAGCACTCGACCACCTAGCAGCTAGCGGCGTGGCGCCGGTGCACGGTGTTACACAAGCAGTACGTGCCCGACGTGTACTACAAGGTCAGTCCGCTACTACACTACTAGCACTCGACCACCTAGCAGCTAGCGGCGTGGCGCCGGTGCACGGTGTTACACAAGCAGTACGTGCCCGACGTGTACTACAAGGTCAGTCCGCTACTACACTACTAGCACTCGACCACCTAGCAGCTAGCGGCGTGGCGCCGGTGCACGGTGTTACACAAGCAGTACGTGCCCGACGTGTACTACAAGGTCAGTCCGCTACTACACTACTAGCACTCGACCACCTAGCAGCTAGCGGCGTGGCGCCGGTGCACGGTGTTACACAAGCAGTACGTGCCCGACGTGTACTACAAGGTCAGTCCGCTACTACACTACTAGCACTCGACCACCTAGCAGCTAGCGGCGTGGCGCCGGTGCACGGTGTTACACAAGCAGTACGTGCCCGACGTGTACTACAAGGTCAGTCCGCTACTACACTACTAGCACTCGACCACCTAGCAGCTAGCGGCGTGGCGCCGGTGCACGGTGTTACACAAGCAGTACGTGCCCGACGTGTACTACAAGGTCAGTCCGCTACTACACTACTAGCACTCGACCACCTAGCAGCTAGCGGCGTGGCGCCGGTGCACGGTGTTACACAAGCAGTACGTGCCAGTCTAATAAACCAGCTTTACCATAACTAAGCTCTAGAGAAACTGTTTCCATAGCCTTACTTTGAGATCTGGTATTCAAAGTAAATAGCTATGTATTGAAAATGGGGATCAGCGGCTTATGTAGAATCAATATTTGTATTACAGAAAAGGGCGGACAGACAAGTTCAAAGTCAAATATCATTATTTCGACTGGGCCTTTGCAGGCACTTTTAAAAAGTCAAGACTCTAGGTGCACGATTCCAAAAGTGGGTTGATCGTATTAAGAAGATACCGCCAATAAACTCCACGTATAATCTTTTCAAAAAAGTTGATTTACAATCATAAATATAAAATGTGTTATATAAAGTAAAAGCTCCTTATTCGCGAGGCCGTACGTTCCGTAAATATGCCGCGAATACAGAAACCGTGAATATGGATTGGTAATTAATATGGGATTAAAGGGGATACATTCCAATTGTCTTAGGATGTCTGGGGTTTAACTCATTAGAGGTCAGAAGATCTAACGACCATCTTAGTAATGATGTTCAAGATCCTCCGAAAGAAAGCGGATGCTCCTGGCGATGTTAATGGCGAGTTGTGCCGACTGTTTGCTCGCGATAACTTCCAATGAAATAGAAAACAAGCTGTGTGCTGTACCGATGCGTCGCGCTGTAGTACGTGCATCAAACTACATTGTGATGTGTTTGTGGATGAATGCATGAACTACTGCGAGAAGAAAGCGTTGACTTTTGATTAGATTGTCGCATTAATTAGTTTTACTTGTGTTATTAAGGTTACTATTAAATAATAGAATACATCAGCACCCTATCGCTCATAGAAGATGAACAGTGCAACATATTTATTGTTTAGAGTTCTTCGATAGATTTTATCAGAATGTGAGATTTTACGAAGCAAGCACGGGATTATCATATTTTGTAATAAGAAACATCACGCAGATTTTCAACATAAATATCGGCTATTTAAACATCTGACATGACCTAGCTACTAACGTGGGAAATGGCAGGTCTGTGATTCCTATTTTTATTATATTTAGAAACACGAATTTCAAAAACGTAATTGGAGCATCCGATTTCCACGAGGACGAAGTCATGGCCACAACTAGTAATAAATAGTTGTAATAAAGTAGACAGATAGAGTAATAAAGTAGTTGTAGAGCTGTGGTATGTTTCTAAGTTAGACTAACACCTCAACAACTGTAATGTTTTTATTAAAATCTCTTCCGTCATTTTCGTGTGATGGCAACAACGACGAACAGACATTCTAAAAATGATTGATTCGTGTTCCTTTTTAGTAGAGTTTTGCAAAAATATATTTCTATACAGACTTTTAGAACTTTATGAGTTTAGAGTATAGAATAGATAATTATATAGATATCCAAATGCAAGAAAAAAAATGATTTTTTATATCACAAAAAACTCAAAAACAAAACTAATAACTAAAAAGCAAAAAATAAATCTTTTATTATACAATATAGTAGTTGAACAATATTGAAATCGGTGCCAAGTAAAACATAAAAGTAATATACCTTGCTGCTATAATAGCGACATTGAAACAACGAGTTCACGTAGAAATTGTCGAGTGCGGAGCGAATTATGCGTCGGACACGACAAATGCACTTCGCCAATCGTGTCGGTTTATCATTGCATGTTTTACGCCGCACACCCGCTGGTGCATGACATGGCAGGCTCCGTCCTAACGCGATCGTGCGGCTAACCAGCACAGGGGAGCGATGCTGCCGCCCAGCCTTCTTCGCGTACTCGTTACTTACCACTGCCAGGGAACTCATCTGGTCTTATGCTAAAATAGTTATTACACTTATAACTCTTAAATTAAATCAATTGAATCAATGGACGTTTCTGGTGTGGAGTAAGTTAAAGGTTTAATGAAAGTAACGCAAAGCTGCTCCATACACTTATTTATTTATCACGAATCCGTAACGGACATTGTAATATGCTTGTACATATAACATTTAACAACGACGGGGCCGCAGCGACCCCGAAACGTCACGTTGTATTATAAACTATATACCGACAAAATAAAACGCTGCTACGATATAATATGAATATAGTCAACACGAATTACAACATTATGTGTGCGCTGCCAGGTGATGCCACATGGCACAAGCTATGTACGAACACCGCACCACCATGTACATATAAACTTTGGTAAAATAGAAAAATAAACTTAACAAGTATACGCGAGTCGAGTCCCAGTTTCGAGCGGCCACAGGACGACGACCGAAGAATACGATTACGTTACACAGTAAATATATCTGATACTAAAGCAGGCACTGACCGGCTGGAGCCCCCGCGCCCCCGCGCCTCCGCTATCTACGGTAATCATCACAGTCTTGTAGGTACAACTCCCGGAGGTTCGCTATCATTTACTTTGTGTTATTCTCTACCATAATAATTTATCATCTCATACTTTATATAATTCTCTCCAGAGGTAACATTCATTTGTAAATATATTAATCTGTATAATCTTAACTAAACGAAGATTTATCTATCCACCCCGTACATCCCTGTCCGTGTGCGCCATGCATCAACGCACGCACGGCGCGCGCACCGCCAGCAGTGCGGACGTTTCGAACCACTGCCCATGCCCTCTTCCTACTTGTAATATAATACTCTAAAATATGTAACATTTATATTGACACACATATGATCAAAACGTTATAATTTATCTTTATCGCTTACGAATTAAAATGCGCCCGCTTTACGCTAATAACAAAAATATATTTATCGTTTATATTGAGGAAATATCGAGTCTAGGCCCACTAATCACTAACTATACGAACCGAGACACGGCGGTGTAACCGCACGCAGCACGCTTTAGATAAGACGAGACGAAACCGACTCCGCCGAGCGAACCGGCACGCACCCCTATTGTATATTATGCAAACGAACAAATCGCTATAGAAGCTCAAGCCGATGAACTTCCTATATTTCGAATAAACACTTCCAAACATTCGATAAACTACGTATATAAAAATAGTTCGAGATGCTTACGAGGGGATACGATTGGTCCGAAGAGACAGAATTAATTTACGAGTGTCGCAAGAGATCAGCGTTTCCACAAGGAGTGATATGCTCGGGTGCGAGAGAGAGAAAGAGTGCGACGCCTAGTTGAGCTTTCCGCAGCTCGAGATTAAGATAGTGCTGTGCGGTTTGCCAGCGCTGTCGCCTGTGCGGCTCAGTCGGTCCACCAGCTCGAGGCCCTCCACCACGAACGCGAATATAGCGGTGAAGCCACGCATCTCACGCAGCACGATGCGGAACTGCGACCCAACGAGACCAAGGTTGTCGTGTCTCTTCTGCGAACGACGCATGCCCACCGAGCCGCGCACCGCCACCATGCGCGTGTCGTCCGGCATGAAGTAACTCTCTTCGAATACGGAGCGCCCGCCACGCCCGTTGTTCAACTCGAAGTCACCCGTAATCACGCTCTCGTTCTCCCAACACTGGAAAACGGCGCAGCCGCGGTACCCCACACCGAGCTCGCCGGTCGCCAGCACCGTGAAGTTGCGAGCCATGCGCGGCGCCACGTCTTCGCGCACCTCCACCACGATGCGGCCGAACGATGCGCCGTTCACTTCCAGCTCAAAGTAGAACAGCGGGTACACACTGGGGTTGCGTAGCAGCGGCGACGCCACCGCCGACGTCGTGGACGCGCTAGCGGGCGACGCGCCCGCGTCCGCCGCAGCCGCCAGCACCTCGCCCTCGGCCGCTGCCGCGCCGCACGCCACTTCCGCCTCGCCGCCCGCCGGCTGCACGCCGGCAGCGCGAGCGCGCCTCGCCGCCCACTGTCGCGCAAACAGCTGCGCCGTGCAGTAGTTGGCCAGCAACAGCAGAGGGTCGCGTCGCTCGCCTGCCGCCACCGACACGGGTGGCTCCACCGGTCCGAAGCCTGCGAGAGCACGCCGCAATAACTCGAAGTCCAGCGGAACGGTCGCCGTGCGAATGAGATCGTCAAGACGACACTGCATGAGGGCCTCGGCGTGTCTCGCCCGTAAGCTGTCTCGCTCGGCGGCGGCGGCCGGCAACGAACGCGGGGAGGCCGGCGTTGGCGCGGCCGCTGGTGCCGCAAGTTCGGCTTCTAGCCGTACCTTGAGTGCCGTGGCAGCGTCGAGCGCGCGCAATAGCAGGTCACGCTGACGCGCGGCCAGTCGCGCAATGTCAGCTAGCAGGTCACGCGAATCTCGCGCCAGCAGGGCGCGCGCCTCGGCGGGCGATCGAAGGGCGTGCGCGTGCGATGCGTGCTCGGCGCAGGCGCGGCAGGCGCGCGTGGCGCATGCGCAGCACCAGAGTGCGGGCAGCGCGTGCGCGGCGCAGCTGGTGTCGTCGGGCGGTGCGGGCGCGGCCAGGCGGCGCGCGAGAGCCAGCACGGCGCCGTGCGTGGGCAGTGCGTCGGCGCGTCCGTCGGGCAGCTCGGTGCGCTTCCAGCAGTGCATGCAGTACACCTCGCGCCCGGCGCCCAGCACCCCGCGCGCACATGCCAAACAGAAGTGGTGTTTGCATGCGAGCAGCTTAGGCGGTCGCTCCAGGTCGTCAAAGGCGCGTTTGCAACACGAGCACAGGGTCAGCTCTTCGATCTCGCCGAGTGAGGAGCTCGCCATCTGCGAAGGCGCGTTAGCGGCGCATTAGAGGAGTGTTAGCGGCGCGGTAGGGAAGCAGTGCGGTGCTGCCGGCACAGGCCGGTACTCACCTCGGCGGCTGCTGGCGGCGCTACGGGCAGGCGCCGGTCTCCCGCGACATCAGGGCGCGACCGGACCTTTGTATTTGTGAGGGACGACGCGTACGATACAAAACGAAAGCGTCACTCGATTCGATCACATTTTACGTTATTCGGTTACCATTTCGTTCGACTCGCATTAATACAAAGTAAATTAACTAAATACAGTAATCAATGTGTATTGCCACATCATTTTACGTTTTGTGTACACACGCCATGTTGTATTTTCCTTACTGCACCGCGCTTCACGTCGCCCGATCAACAGATTACTTCCTCCCGAAATGACCTTGCAATGGCGTGTTCTTTCGCAATGTTGCAGTTAACTAGATCTACAACTCGCAAAAATACTTTTAAACTTAAAATTAATACATTGTGGCGCTTCTAACACATGCATATAACTGTAACGGGAATTACTTGTCCACGTACCAAAAATATCATAATTTTTTTAATTTTCAAAATGGAACCCCCATTGTGACAATTAAAAAATGATATTTCGAGGGAGTAGTAGTCGGTGTCGATATTTTTGTGTTGTGCCATACAGATTTTTTTGTATCGTTCTAAAGGCATCTAACATTCTATCGAACTGAACTTCTGGGGTTGTTTTACTCGTGCCTTTCATTTAGATCTCGTGGTTCGCTAGATTTAGCTTTTTGGTAATTTTACGAAAATTGACAGTGCATTGTTTCGCGAAATTACTATAACTAAGAGTAAGACTGCTTAATATGTCTGCGTTGACGCCATACACGAGTTAACACAAACCGCTAGCATTTAGATTTTATTACTTTTGGGACTAAGTGTGTTATATTATTTTCGGTATCAATTTATTCAGAGTTTTGGTGCCGTGGAGTCCAGATTATCCTTTATCATGTCTGGGTAACTCCGTCTTAGTTTTACCAAAGTTTGGAAAATGCATAAGTGATAAGTTTTAAATTCTTCAAATTCATCTGCCTCGCCTTGTGCCAACTACACGGGCGTCGGCTGCCAATCTAACCGATTGCCGCTGAATATCAGTATCTTACACGGAGCGACTGCCATCTGATCTCGGCCACCCAATTACTGGGAGATAGACTGGTTGTCAGACTCTTTTTTGGGCTACTGGCACCCGTAACTACCGAAATGAAATGAAATGGAATTATTTATTTTGCAATTAGGATTTTTCAATCACTTTTACACGTCTTTTTTAAACTAGATGTCGTCGGCATTTCCTATGACTATCCCTGAGAAGAAACGCCGAAACAAACTCAGGGGTCAAAGTCTACTTTAAAGTCCAGACAGATTGTAATGATGTAAGGATTTATGTGAGACAAATATAGGGTGGAATAGCCTTTTGAAGAAAGTGCCATAACTATTTGAGCTCACCTGTCGTAACAGAGTGCAAGCATGGATCAGTTATCGTGAGAATTAATGAAATTAAGAGCGTTCAGCCTAGATCTCACTCACATTTACAATGTATAGCGGTTATATATAAGAAATCATTTCAATTTAAACGACATTACAATATCAAAAGAATGAAGTAAATAATATAATAATTAATGGCAAAAATTGTATATAAAAAAAAAGGAAAGGCTATAGAGCGGCTCAATCCCGAGCGTTTTTGTCATCTAAATAGTCCGAAATTTTATAGTATCCTTTTTTACAAAGTTTAGATTTAATTACAATTTTGAACTTCTTTAATGTTAAATTACGTATATCATTGGGAAGTTTATTGTAAAAGCGTATACATTGTCCCATGAACGAGTTGCTAATTCTGTGGAGGCGCGTAGCATGTACAGCAAGGTACCAACTACTTAAAGTGCTTTCCAAGCACGGAGGGTCTCTAAGTGTGAATAATGGTCACCCATTCTAGGACTGACCGCGTCAATCGCTGCTTAACCTCATCCATCGACCGATCTGTGCGGTAGTTATGTAGCTACGAACCCCTCTAAACTTAAAATTATGATCAATATATACCTTTCTCTTCAAAGGCTGGTCTTGCGGCGTATTTACACCATACACATAAATAAAAATATCTATCAGTTGCACTAATACTCACGCCCATACTGAACTGGTTATTTCAAAGTTAAAGTTTTTTATTTCATCCGGGTTTCTCCATCCAATTAAAATTATTATTGATTGAATAACGTTTATGTTCAATAGTAACGGATATTACTTTGTTGCAAATCTGCTTTAAGTAATTAACCTTTAGTTTGTTGGTTGCTAAAAAATCATATAAATTACAGCTGTCATTGCCACACGGAGTGAGAGGCGCGGCGCGCGTCTCTGCAAAGTCAGTGCGTACGAACAGTGTAATTCGAGGCTGACTTCAGTCGGTTGGACGTGACAATCTGTGATAAAGGCGGTCGTAGCGGCACACGCGGCGCGTCGCTCGCGTTATCAGTGCGCGGACGTTATCACGCGGGCGACCTCCGCCGCCGCGTATCGATCGCTGCGAGCCGGAGCGAGCCTCCCGCCTCCGCACACGTCATGCTCATACATAAGTACACCCAATCGTACACGACACCTGACGCGCGACTATTGAACTGCGACCCGCGTCGACATCACAACACTAACGGCACTTTGTACACGTTTGCATAAAACGTTTATTTCCGTCTGGAGTGCTTTGAACAGAATTACGTAACCATGTTATCACAATGGTTTGTTTATCACATTCATCATCATCATCCATAGCCCGACTTCGCCCACTGTTGGGCATAGGCCTCTCTTTGAAAGTGTCAGTTTCTATGCTCCTGCGCCAGTTCATCCATGTTCGACCCCCGATGGCAACAATATCGTCCGCCCATCTCGCCGCGGGACGATCGACATGTTTATCACATTACATATAGATAATGCTAAAAAAACTTATCATTCCCTTGAGAAAGCTTATTCGGATAGTAAGATGTTTGTTTAATGCTGTCGACAATCACGTAGCCATAATAAATACACCGAGATGATTTGACAGCAACTTGTACTAGCACATGCCAGTTTCATTTTCGATATACAGGTTAATAGTTGTTGCCATTTTTAGGCGGCAGCGTGCAGCGTTCGCGGAGTAGTCGTAGAAATGTTTACACTCAATCACCTTACCAAAAATTGTCTCTGAAATAATTATGTAAGTACACATACCAGTACCAGTAATATAAAAGTAACAATATAATATTATGAAAAAAATATTTTGATGCGGTCTTGACTTCTTTTAGGGTAACTGATTGCATTTTTGTGATGAGCTAGGTTATAGTGAATTATAAGATGATTGTTTCTGTACGAATTATATTAGATATCTGTATAAATAAATCTAATAACGTAAATTGCTTCTGAACTACTTTTAAAGTCGTATTAAGGTCCTAAATAAAAGTCGTTCTTTGATTAATTCGACTCCAGAATGTTTAAGGTTATAGGTTAAAGAACTTTATTTCTCAAAAAGAATTAGATTCACTTACATGAGAAAAAAAACATATTTCTAATTTAGTTTAACATTAGGCGACGCAACTGTTACACAACATAAATTAAATAGTTTACAACAGATAGATAGGAAACACCAAGAGATTCACAATTTTAAATCCTCTAAAATATGTTTTTTTTCAGTATATTTTTGAACGCGTACATGAACTTCAGCAGCGTTATATTTTCGGCTTGTCTAGTTCTGTATCTTTTTTGGAAATCAGAGCTTTTTTTTTTATTTATTTGTGTGTGTGCATCTTTATTTAAATTGCGCACTAGTATACAAGTATTATATTTATATATTTTTGAGATATTCATGAGCTTTGTATCTTCATAAAGTTTAAGTGTAGGTGTATGAAAGTTATACTTTTTTTTTCTTAAATATTAATAGGGGTTTTTATCCACATGGATACGTCAACCCCATTGTACCTTATCACTACTATTACACCAGTAAAATTAAAATATAATCCTTATTATTTAGCAAATTTAGCTATTCATTGATCAAGCTGTTGTACTAGACCACACAATTTTTTTGCAACATTTGATTTAGGATTCATTAAAATAGTGAAAATAAGCCCAAGATGTAAAATATTCAAACCAAACTCCCTAATCAATGAATCTCTTTCATTTTTGTTCTTAACGCACTCCATCAGCAAATGTTGCACGTCTTCTATTTTGTTGCATACTTCGCAGAAAGTTATACTTAAATAAAATTTTAACGATTTTGTTTTGGGCTTTTTGCAAAATTTGGAGGTTGGATTTATAGGTGCAGCCGTATAATTCTATAAGGTAGTCCAAATGAGGTTTTACCATAGAGTTATAAATAATATAGCTTTCGCTGGAAGACAACTAACAATGCTACGCTAACAATGTTTCGCATATCTGTAGTGATATATTTGGTGCTACGTGTGTTGGATGTAGCGTAGTTGTCAAAAGTCAAAATGTTTTATCCGTTCGAGCTCAACCGTGCGTCGCAACAACATCAATCGAATCAACATATTAGTCCCGCGCATAAAGTGTCTGTAACTGTCATATCTCATAGTATGTACTACTTGACTTGAAAAACTTTCGTGGCTGACTCATTGGTCTAGTAGCTGCAAGCGCAGCTGCTGAGAGTGAGTTCGATTCCTGGGCAATTATTGGGATTTTTTGTCAGAAAATGCTCAGTAGCAATCCGGAGATAAAATCGTGATGTAGGTCAACAGTTTGGGCATACGAGCCTGACAAGGAACATGCAAGTGTTTATAGTAGCTACATCTACAAAGTAAATATTTGGAAGATAAAACAACAAAGCACTTTAATAGGGTATCGGTAGGCCTTGTTATTATTAAAATATAGTATAAGACAAGTTATTAAGACATATCATTCATAGACAGGATGATCAAGAAGAAGTAGGACATAGCTGTATGTATAACATTGCACTTCATAACATACTTATTTCCACGTCGAGACAACAACCAGAATAGGAAACATGATTCTCGATTCTCGATTTCATCGCATAATGTAGCTAAGTCGTGGAGCTTGACCAACTTGACAGGGAGTTATCGTGGACGTTCCTGAACAAGTATGAAGTCACCGATTCACGGTGGTTCCGCGCCCAAAGAAGAGCGGTCAAAACTTCCTAAAACTGATTTTCGTGATTCTTTATTGTTGTAAACGATGTAAAATATCAATAAAAGACGTACTTGATTAAATGAAAACTAATTTATTAAAATACAAATTATTTTTAATTAAATATGATATTGTGCTATGATTTGATAATACTAAACAAAGGAAATTATATTTACAGCTTACACGGTAAAAAGTCTAAAATAAACATGCAACTTAAAACTTTAATAATTCTATAAATTCCTTAGGTATAAGGCTCTTTTTTTTTCGAGGAAGTTTCCGAAGATCAGATATAAAGGGATCTGAACTCAGTAAAAATCGGTTAATTAAGTCTGTATTTGTAACTTTGCGTGACATTTTTCGGGTAAAATCTTGTCTGTTCAGTTTTAAATGTTGTTTATTAGATTCGGCTGCTTTTTGCATTCGATTGCTTTTGATACATCAGCACCATGAATGAGAACTTTGTCGACGGAAGCAGGCAGATTATACCACGGATATTCTTCAACTAATTGACGCGCGGTTTCCGAAGAATATTCTTTAAACTTATTACAATCGATTTTAAATCCTGATGACAAAGCCTGTAAAATTATACTACAACAACAAAGTAATTCTTTACGTAAACCCGTAATTTCAGCAGAGACTGCAAAGTAAGAAAAGAAAGAAAAATGCCGTATTACCGTCGTACGAGGTGCGGCGCGGGCGCGGGACGGTCCCGGTTGTAAATAGCACTGTTCAATACTACTTGTCAGTTCGTCATTTTCATCTAACCAATTCGAATAATTATTCTTCTCTATTATACTCTATTTTTATCTATATTCTACTCTATTTTTAATACGTGCTGACTTAACCCAGAATTTTTCAATTCTACATATATTAACAATTCGATGTTATAAAGGTGCAGTATCTACATTTTCAGCATCCTTTAGAGACGCTAAAAAACTTCTCTAAAACATTTTTTTAAGATCTGACGGTTTTTGCGCACACCACAGCTCAAATAAATGCCTCCTTGAAAAGGAACATTTAATTTTAGTACCTGAAATAAAAATATAAAATGAATATCACGTTTCGTAGCAAGTGCTACGCCGTGTCTACGGCGCTATGATGCGCCGTAGCAGGCATACTGCAGCCGCGCGGGCAAATTGGGGCACCTGGAATGATGTTCCTCATAAAAAAGATAGATGCTGGTAATTTTAAACTAAATCAGGAGCGGGCCAGTTGAGGCCACAATTTTGAAGCTCTTGATAAAATAACGGTAACAAAAAAAAAATACTTAGAAAAATAGGTTGGCGTAGCACTCACATAAAACGAAAAGTACACATAAATAAATGTGTAAAACATAATATTTACAAAACACTTACTCTGTTTTTAGAATTCCATCACACACAAATATCAAAATAATTAGCAATTCTTAGAAATCACTGAACAAAAATACCGCACGGATGAGTCACCCTTAAGTAACAAACGACAACAATGAGATGCGTTCAGTTTCAAGGTCGATAAATAAGTGGTAATTGAAGTAAATAGCCCTGATATTTATACCCCTAGGTAGGTATGGTCGTAGTGATTAGGGATGTTACGGAGCTTCGACTCCGAATCCGATATGTCGGAACCTCCGATTAAAATTACACCTCCGAATCCGGCTCCGGTTCCGCTATATCAAAACGGAGGTATATATCGGAGTTACAAGTGATGACTTGCTATCGCTGCAGCGCTATCGAGCGCTTTCTACGTGACACTGACAACTGACGGAGTACATGTGTTCTCTGCAATTGATGAACGAAGAGTGAACGAGTTGCGACAAGTTTCTTCTTTCTTATTTATTTACATTTTACATTCGTAGCTTTGCTCCGACTCCGACTCCGATTCACCTCCGACTCCGCGGAGGTCACTACGAGACCCTCCGGCTCCGATTCCGCCTCCGATAAATCGACCTCCGTAACATCCCTAGTAGTGATGACATCGTGCTATATTAATTATCAATATTTACCAATGAGTTTTAGGGGGTTTTGACCTACGGGCGGACCACCGTGCAATGGAGTGAGCTAAACTATATTTCACAAGTATAACAATCAACGACTAAGGCCCATTCTTTTTTTTTTTTTTTTTTTAAAACGTTGCCCCACACTAGGATTTCTCCTGTATCGTGGGTACAGTTTACAAACATACATGTCACATACACACACAACCAGACCCGAAACAACTATCTGTAGATCATACAAATATTTGCATCGTGCGGGAATCGAACCCGCGACACGTAGCGCAGCGGTCGGTTGCTCAACCACTGCGCCAACCGTGCCGTCTACAACCATTCTAACTACGAGATGTACAGAAAAAGAAAAGTGCGTCTGTGGAGCACGTTTGTTTACTATTAAAGTAAATGGTGTATAAGTATGATAGGGATATTCCTCCGTGTTCGAGTCGGAACTACCGTACCGACATTCGAATTACAAAATTTACCATGATATGTATAGGTGTTAGCGAGGAGGAAGAGAACGGATGTATTTCTTAGATTAGAGATCGCGTGCAGAAGCGTGGGGAAAACTTCCTGCAAGTTGGTTCGAAGATCCGATCTAGTAACAAGACAGGAGTATATTAAATAGGTATGGAAAACGCAAGTTAGTAAAGTATAGGGTGTGAGGAGACTTTTATCCAGCAGTGAATTATGCAGGACATAGATCATACTGCGCCGTTTGTGTAAGTAATGGTTTTCCATCCCATTCAGAAGGTATGTAAACTGGCTGAGCGGAGTAAGACACAGTACAAAAGAACAAGAAATCATAGCATTCTTTGTTCATAGGTTTACTTCAGTAAGTACGGATAAGTAGTAGGCGCCTATATATAGCTGCAGGTGGTCAGCGGTTATGAGTACTTTACTACCTCAGATATTAAGTTAAATAAAGTAGAACCTTTAATTAATACGTAGTGGTATGTTTGTGTAGGAGCGTGACGCATACGGAAACGAGGTAGGCGTGTCAGCCAAGCGCGTGCCCGTGGCGTACGTGCTGGTGGACGTGCCGTGCGGCGTGGCGTCCGCCGGCGGCGCGCCCGCTACGTTCGCGCCGCGCGCCGCCTTCCCGCCCGCACACCGCGCGCTGCAGCACCACCTGCAGACGCTGCGCGCGCTACACCAGCACGTCCACGCGGCCGACAGCTTCCTGGAGGCCATGTCGGATCTGCACGTGCTGCTGTTCCTGGGCACCAACGAGGCGCTGCCGCTGAGCGCCGAGGCGCTGGCGCCGCTGCTGAGCGCTGTGCTGGCGCGGGACGCGGGCGCAGCAGACGCGTGGCGCGCCACGCCGCACGCCGCCACGCTGGACCAGCTCATGCACGCCGCGGCAGACCACGACCCCAGCGACAGGTGCCTACTACTTCTGTACTCTTCAAACCAGACGAAGACCATCTTTTGCATCGTCTTATTATATATACGTATTATACAATTTTTCACTGACGTTTGCCCGTGTGTACCTATTACAGCGTGATGATGGGCGCAGAGGGCGGCGCAGGCGGCGTGTGGACGTGTCCGCTGTGCACGTTCCACAACGCGCCACACAACGATGCGTGCGAGATGTGCGCAATGCCAAGGTATACCCACACCTCACCTAAACACAGCACATAGCGTGTGGACGTGTCCGCTGTGCACGTTCCACAACGCGCCACACAACGATGCGTGCGAGATGTGCGCAATGCCAAGGTATACCCACACCTCACCTAAACACAGCACATAGCGTGTGGACGTGTCCGCTGTGCACGTTCCACAACGCGCCACACAACGATGCGTGCGAGATGTGCGCAATGCCAAGGTATACCCACACCTCACCTAAACACAGCACATAGCGTGTGGACGTGTCCGCTGTGCACGTTCCACAACGCGCCACACAACGATGCGTGCGAGATGTGCGCAATGCCAAGGTATACCCACACCTCACCTAAACACAGCACATAGCGTGTGGACGTGTCCGCTGTGCACGTTCCACAACGCGCCACACAACGATGCGTGCGAGATGTGCGCAATGCCAAGGTATACCCACACCTCACCTAAACACAGCACATAGCGTGTGGACGTGTCCGCTGTGCACGTTCCACAACGCGCCACACAACGATGCGTGCGAGATGTGCGCAATGCCAAGGTATACCCACACCTCACCTAAACACAGCACATAGCGTGTGGACGTGTCCGCTGTGCACGTTCCACAACGCGCCACACAACGATGCGTGCGAGATGTGCGCAATGCCAAGGTATACCCACACCTCACCTAAACACAGCACATAGCGTGTGGACGTGTCCGCTGTGCACGTTCCACAACGCGCCACACAACGATGCGTGCGAGATGTGCGCAATGCCAAGGTATACCCACACCTCACCTAAACACAGCACATAGCGTGTGGACGTGTCCGCTGTGCACGTTCCACAACGCGCCACACAACGATGCGTGCGAGATGTGCGCAATGCCAAGGTATACCCACACCTCACCTAAACACAGCACATAGCGTGTGGACGTGTCCGCTGTGCACGTTCCACAACGCGCCACACAACGATGCGTGCGAGATGTGCGCAATGCCAAGGTATACCCACACCTCACCTAAACACAGCACATAGCGTGTGGACGTGTCCGCTGTGCACGTTCCACAACGCGCCACACAACGATGCGTGCGAGATGTGCGCAATGCCAAGGTATACCCACACCTCACCTAAACACAGCACATAGCGTGTGGACGTGTCCGCTGTGCACGTTCCACAACGCGCCACACAACGATGCGTGCGAGATGTGCGCAATGCCAAGGTATACCCACACCTCACCTAAACACAGCACATAGCGTGTGGACGTGTCCGCTGTGCACGTTCCACAACGCGCCACACAACGATGCGTGCGAGATGTGCGCAATGCCAAGGTATACCCACACCTCACCTAAACACAGCACATAGCGTGTGGACGTGTCCGCTGTGCACGTTCCACAACGCGCCACACAACGATGCGTGCGAGATGTGCGCAATGCCAAGGTATACCCACACCTCACCTAAACACAGCACATAGCGTGTGGACGTGTCCGCTGTGCACGTTCCACAAAAACTGTACAAAATACATTTATTTTTAATCTATATTGAATAAATAATACCTATGAAAAACATTTATATTAAATAAGGAATGGTCCACACTGGTTCTAGACCTAAATTTCCGGTAATCATGGAGAGGCCTTTGCCCAGCAGTGGGATGATGCAAGCTGACAGTAACAGTATTTATATATATACCCCTATTTTTAAATTACCAGATGTTTAAAAGGGTTATTCTGAAAGAAAGAAAAAAAAACGTCATAAGGTAAAAATTCCTTTCTTCTTCCTGAATTTGGTAATTGGTACCCTCAGGATGGTGAATAGCACTGATAATACGTGAAACTGTTGTAGTATCCTACTACAATTTAATTCAAGTAAAAAGGACACAGTTATTTTATACTGTATGCATTATTATTACTGTTGTTTTTTAAATTATAAAATCCTATGCCGTCCCACTCCTCGGCAAAGGCCTCCTTCCCTTTTCTCCATTTCTCCCGATCCCGCGCTGTATCTGGCCAGTTATAGAAGAAAGTATCCACTATAGCATAAAAATTATATCAAAAATGCGATTAACTTTAATTTCTGATTTCATGTACATTGTACGTGTTCAGTAAACGATTCTATAGAACCTCTTTACATACAGTTCTGGTAGTTAAAATCGAGTGGTGTATACGAGTCGAATTTCTAAATAGGTCTGTATAGTGTTGTTTACATTTATAACAATTGTCAATCCCTATCCGTCGAGACGTGCTCGCCGCTATTCCTGTACTGTTCTCTGTTTGTTTCAGAAGCAACGCGATGTAAACAAGGAGGTGTGAGTGTACCAACGTTTTGTATTGAGATATCTGATCTCGACTCGAACGAACTCGCCGCCTCCGTGAATACTATGTTTAATTTATTTTTGTATCGATACCGTGGCGTGGCCTGTACCATGTCAGACATCGTCGGCCGCTCGGTGCTCAGTGCTCGGTGCTCAGTGCTCGGTGCTCAGTGCTCAGTGCTCAGTGCTCAGCTCTGCTGCGCTGACGGACTAGTTTCAAACGAACGTGTCAACGGCGAACACCGTACCTAAGCTACGTCCTAGTGATTCTCGTATAAGTGGATAAGTCGGTCTGAACTTGCTGTAATTGAAATAATAAATTCCAGCAAATCAGTTTGTGTATTAATGTCATACATCTCAACATTGTAGCAGAGTCGATCCTTAAGCAACCATCAATACTTTAATACAAGGCATTTTTTGGATAAACGTTTTGGTGTGCATCTACACTGGTACCAGTGACTCTTGGTCGTATAGCACGCCGTAGACTGGTGGCGCGCTGGTGTGCCTCACAAACATGGGTATATTATTAAGAGGGCTATTACAAAATCGAAGCGCTCAGTTTTAGGTACATTTGACGGCGCGCGACAGTGGGTGTGCACGTGTGCGTCTAGTGAAGTACGCTACGCACACATGCAAACCTCTATGCGGCGGACGCCAGGGACAAACCAACATAACCGATTGCCATTTTGCTTTCGAAATAAATTAAATTACTGTTATTATATTTTGAGAAACATTATTTAAACCTAGAACGGCTTATCATAAATATTTACTTGGTTTTTTATTTAAGTATATCACTAAAGTGATAAACTAATATCTGGCCCATCTGATGGTAATCAGTTACCACAGCCTACAGACGCTTGCGATGCCAGAAGCATCACTTGCACGTTGCCAACCTTTAAGAAAGAAATTGCACTGCTTACTAATAAAAATACTTTTTATAAATATACTTACTTTTTTTACGTAGTTTCTTTATATTTAATTTATTCAGTAGGTAGGTAGACATTTTAGTACTTATTTATAGAAATAAATGTATGTTGTTTCTACAGTTTGAATAATGTTTGGATAGTTGTATAAAATGCATACGATGTGTTATAAAAAGCTAGTAGGTAGTTATATCAAATATGCATATTTAAAGACTTAATCACTATTTATAGTGATGCTATCCTTAAATGTGTATCGTTCGAGATAACTTATTATTTTATTTTAATAATATAATATATACGGCAGTGATAGCCTAGCGGTTGATAGCTTGCCTTCCATGAAGGAGGGTCTGAGTCAGGGGCGTAACTACCGCCGTATCAGCCGTATCGAAGGTACGGGGCCCCTCAGCTACAGCAGCCCCGAAACCGTCTAAGCAAAAAATTGTGAAATGTTATCCACAGCCTTACTCAAACTCTTAGGCTACATACGCACTATGCGGTTAGCCGCAATGCAGCCAGCCGTCCGGCTGATCGGAATCAAAAATTTGTACGAGAAAGTAGTTTTTATACGCAGTGCGATGCGGCTGCCGGCCGACCGCTCCGGTCGTTCTGAGCGCTGCGGCCCGACTGACGGCCAGCCGCACGGTTGCTATACACACTACGCGGATGGTGCTAGTTTGCGGTTCCCCGCCATTGCCGGTTTACGTGTTCACCGACGCTCGCGCATTTTATCGATAATTAACTATAGATTTAGATACAGAAAAGTTTATAACTTTTCTTTTTCTTTATATAACGCGAGTAAATGTAGTAAATAGCGGCGACTTTGACGTCCATCTTGGAAATGAGTCGATCCAACCGCAAACCACGACGGTTTCTAACCGCACGTTCCGGTTGCGGTTGCGGCTAGCCGCCACCCGGCTAACCGCAACCGTATCCTGCGGTCCACCGGACGGCTGGCCGCATTGCTAATCGCATAGTGCGCATGTAGCCTTAGGCCGTACGCTAAACTTGTACAGCAATTTGTAATATTTAACATTTTATAGATTTTATAACACTTTTGAGAGTAATTGCCGGGCTAATAATTTCATAAAAAAAACATGACGTTGAATTACTAGACAGATGAATTTTCGAAGCGGGCGTGGATAGCCAAATCCGGAACTATTTTTCGATATTCCTTATAGTTTCGGATTTGACCATCCACGCCTACTTGAGAAATTCACCCTGTAGATATAACAATGCGTCAATGCAAGTGTTTTTGTTTCTTTTGAGAAAAACTCAAAAACTTAACCCTCAGTTTGGGCTTCGCCGCAGTTAGGTAGAAAGGTTGAGGTTTCTTGTGAAACAGAAAGTAGACAGTTGAAGGATCGTTTTTGTTAACTGTACTAATCAACACTGCAGACCTGAAGTGATAAGTAACCAATGATGTGATATTTTGTTAAGAACTAAGTAAATAGATTTAATCACACAATCACAGTCACTCGTAGCAAATAAAAAAACCACCGAAATTTCACTAACGAAATATACTGCATTAACGAACATTTACCAACAACAAATTCAAGAGGCCTACAAGAAACTTAATATCGTTAAAACTTGTTACAAAAGGATAGTTAATAATAATAATAATAGTTAGTTCTCGAAAATGACCATGTCACGTTGTACTGGGATCGGTCTATCATCACTGACAGGACTATTGTAGCCAATAAGCCTGATATAGTGGTGATAGATCGATTAGCGCACCGCACGATGATAATCGATATCACCATTCCGCATGACGAGAATCTCGTGAAAGCTGAGAAAGAGAAACAAATGAAGTATCTCGACTTGGCGCACGAGGTTGTCGACATGTGGAATGTCGATTCGGCTATCGTCGTGCCGATTGTTGTGACGGCCAATGGCCTGATGGCCAAGAGCCTCGACCAACATCTCAAGAGGCTCTCGTTGGGCGGCTGGGTCAAGGGACTGATTCAGAAAGCGGTACTCCTTGATACGGCACGTATTGTGAGGAGGTTTCTGTCTCTGGAGCCCTAACCACCGGTAGCTTGGACCCTGTTCCCGATACCGGTTGGTCCCTATTTTTTTTTTTTATATATTTATAAATGTATTTTTATTTTATTATTAATTATATTTATAAATTTAAAAAATAAAATATGTAATTAAATAGATAAAGAAGATAATAATAATAATCCGCCATCCCAGCCTGGCAATGCAGGATTGAGCGTCGTATCGAGGGGGCCAGAGTACTCATCGGCAAACTATCTTGCTTTAGGGAGGGTAATACCCGACCAAGGGTGATGCGCTTTGTGAGGCGCGCATTTATGGGGACTGGAGTAAGTCCTCATGAATATATGCCGCGCGTCACAGAGCGCATCGACTACCTGAAGCAAAAAGTTTGTGCATGGGCAAGCCGTATTCGTCGGTATAAACGACGGGTGGAGCGTTATACCCAGAATCGTATGTTCCAGAGCGATCAAAGGTGGGTATACAGAACTTGGGAACGACCTGAGCAATGTGTGTCGGACGGGCGCCGACCGGATGATAATAACATAAATACGTTTTGGCGCAGCATCTGGTCAACGCCCGTCTACCACGAAGAAAGTGACTGGATACGTGATGTTGAACGGGAGTGTGAACTAATACCAGAAATGGAGGAGGTCAACATCACCTCCTCCGATGTAGCCAGTGCAGTCCGTCCAATGTCGAATTGGAAATCACCAGGGCCGGACGGACTGCACAATTTTTGGTTAAAATGGCTGCAGAATTCACATACCCGTTTAGCATCGCAGTTCCAGGCGGCTTTAGAAGCTGGGTCACTTCCACAGTTTCTAACAACAGGAGTTACCCACCTGCTCCATAAATCGGGTAGTACCATGGAACCCAAAAATTATAGACCGATCACATGTTTACCGACGGTCTATAAACTTCTTACATCTATTTTGAGAGCTAAAATTAATTTACATATTGAAAATAATTCGATTATGTCTGCCTCTCAAAATGGATGTAAGAATGGGTCCCGAGGTACTAAGGAGCTGCTCCTCATCGACATGGTTATTAGCCAACAGGTTCGAAGATCTCGAAAGAATCTGTCGACATGTTGGATAGATTACAAGAAGGCCTACGACTCGGTCCCTCATACATGGCTCATGAGGGTGCTGGAGTTGTATAAAATAAATACAACTCTACGCACCTTTCTTGCGTCATGTATGGGGCAATGGAGAACTGTTCTTCGCTATCCAGGGTGTCGACAGATTGAAGGGAACGACGAGCCCATTAAAATCGAGCGGGGAATATTTCAGGGTGACAGTTTGAGTCCACTCTGGTTTTGTTTGGCCTTGAATCCTTTGAGCACACTGCTGGAGGGTTCGAGGCTGGGCTATCCTTTGCGGAGAGGAGGTCAGGTGATATCGCACTTGCTTTATATGGATGATTTAAAACTGTTTGCCCCTACTAAATTGCAACTGATGAAGCTACTGAAGGTAACTGAAACTTTCAGTAACTCCATCAGGATGGAATTCGGTGTGGACAAATGTGCAGTCATGCATGTAAAGCGAGGTGGGATAGTGGAATCCGAGGGACTACAACTCTCGGATTCTATAAGCCTGAACTCACTCTCCGCAAGCGATACTTACAAATACCTAGGTATGTCGGAGGGGTTAGGCATCAATGTGGCTGACATGAAGCAATCGTTACAGGAGCGTTTCTTTGGCCGCTTGAATAAGGTTCTTAAAAGTTCCTTATCAGGTGGCAATAAGGTTCGCGCCTATAATGGTTGGGTCATGCCAGTCCTGATGTATTCCTTTGGCATACCCAAGTGGACTCAAACTGAACTAGACGCCCTGGATAGGAGAGTCCGGACACTGCTGACCGCAGATCGGATGCATCACCCACGATCGTCGGTGATGAGATTGTACATCCCATGGAAATGTGGAGGACGAGGCTTTTTAAATGCTCCACAACCGTGAGGTGTGCATTCTCAGGGAATATTTCCATAAAAGCGACGTGTGTATGCATCGAGATGTGGTCGCAGTGGACAAAGGACTCACCCCGCTGTCGATGGCTGACGAGAACTGGCGCAAACCTGTGGTACTAACTACCAATGTCCGCAAGGAGGTATGGCAAGGCAAGGAGCTACACGGACGCTTTTTCAGGGCTCTTCATGGGCCCGATGTAGACTTCATGGCGTCCGTATCTTGGCTACGCTTCGGTGATCTCTTTGGGGAAACCGAAGGGTTTGTCTGTGCAATTATGGACGAAGTTATCTTGACGAATAACTACCGGAGATATATCATGAAAGACGGGACGGTTGACATATATCTGGCATGTCACCATCCAGGTGAGTCTATCAGACATATCATATCTGGCTGTTCTCGTTTGGCTAACGGCGAGTACTTACACAGACATAACCAAGTGGCCAAGATCATCCACCAGCAATTTGCTCTGCAGTACAAACTTGTGGATCTTGAGGTGCCGTACTACAAGTATGTGCCCGACTCAGTTCTCGAAAATGACCATGTCACGTTGTACTGGGATCGGTCTATCATCACTGACAGGACTATTGTAGCCAATAAGCCTGATATAGTGGTGATAGATCGATTAGCGCACCGCACGATGATAATCGATCGATGTCACGTTGTACTGGGATCGGTCTATCATCACTGACAGGACTATTGTAGCCAATAAGCCTGATATAGTGGTGATAGATCGATTAGCGCACCGCACGATGATAATCGATATCACCATTCCGCATGACGAGAATATCGTGAAAGCTGAGAAAGAGAAACAAATTAAGTATCTCGACTTGGCGCACGAGGTTGTCGACACGTGGAATATCGATTCGGCTATCGTCGTGCCGATTGTTGTGACGGCCAATGGCCTGATGGCCAAGAGCCTCGACCAACATCTCAAGAGGCTCTCGTTGGGCGGCTGGGTCAAGGGACTGATTCAGAAAGCGGTACTCCTTGATACGGCACGTATTGTAGGAGGTTCCTCTCTCTAGAGCCCTAACCACCGGTAGCTTGGACCCTATTCCCGATACCGGCTGGTCCCTATTTTTTTATATTTATAAATGTATTTTTTTATTATTACATTTAAAAAAATATGTAATTAAATAAATAAAGGATAATAATAATTTGTTTGCTTAGAAAGTTAGGCGCATTGGTTAAACCGACTGAATAATTTTAAGGACAAGAAAACTTTGATCTTCAATAATTGCACGACTAAAACATAAATAGCTCACAACACTATGAATTTAAATATATAAATATATATCTATACATCTATACATATAAATAAAATTGAAGTGTCTGTTTGTAATATTGAAATAACCGTTTTTTCCTACATGCATATGAATATATATACGGTACATACACCAAAATAACATTTTTTACAATTTTTGTCTGTCTGTCTGTTTGTATAGGCTAATGTCTGAAATGACTGGACAGATTTTGACGGGACTTTTATTGGCAGGTAGCTGATGTAATAAGGAGTAACTTAGGCTACTTTTATTTTAGAAAAATTCTTATATTTTAGAAAAAAATTGGGTTAATTGCATTTGGTCTCACTAAAAAATACATTGTTAAGTTCCTACATCCACGCGAACGAAGTCGCGGGCACAGTTAGTATATAAATAAAAAACCATTGCTTTGACTTGAGGTTTTATAACATTACTAAATATGTATGATGGTCCTTTTTTCTTATTAAACATGAATTACGAGTGCAAGATTCTATACGTGAAATATTCAAAAGTTATGATTGGTTGAATTATACTACTATTAGGAGTATATCTGTTCTGATGGCATACTCCCATCAGAACAGATATACTAAAAGTCAAAATAAAACAAGAAAGTGGTTTTGTAAAAATATTTATTTAGTATGTACAATTTTGCATATAAGCCGCTCACGTTAAGTGGCGCACACAATACACTGGCGCATATCTGAGAGACTCGTGTTACAATTACAATACAATTCAGATTTGTTTGTAAATTATATTGTTTGAACATCAACTTAATGTTTGTTTGTCACTGTCCCGCATGCGATGTTAGTGGCTGCGATGCAACACGTACTACATACGAGACGTTGAACTTCAGTCATAAGGCTTCAAACTTATTAATTTTATACCATTTCACATATTCATTAAAATGAAATCCCTTAGTTATAATCACATTCTTGTTTACGAACAATTATTGTACTTGATTTAGCGCTATCATCTGTACCTAATTCTGTTTTTAATTCCCGTAGCTAATAAAACTTCCAGTTCCTCATATCTCTCTTAATATTTTTTTATGTAATAGAAATGTCTGAAATGTTACAGACGTGAATTTGTTGTTAATATTAATTAGCTAGATAGCTGCCTTCTGTCCCTCGAGCTACTCGCGGCATTGCACCTGTGTTCGTCAAATATCATTAAAACCTAAAAACTAGTATAAATCATAATTATCGTCAAAATATAACATATTACAAAACGGCCGCGCGTCGCAGCTGGTGCGGCGAGGCGCTCGCGGGACGCTCGGCCTGCTCGTCTTACCTCCGAGAGCGCACATGGCTTCGAGCCGTAGTACGTACTATAAGCCGCGTGCGCAGTGCACTTTCAATGTCATTTTAGTGAGTCCTATACATTTATTTACAATATAATTTTATTGGTTTTCCAATTTTTTTTAATCATTTATTTGTAGCTGAAAAAACGCCACATGAATTAATTTACACACAGACGCAAGCTCTGACTGTGTCCGCCCACGGCGGCTGGGGCGGCTAGTGCTGCGCGGGCTCGCTGCGCATGGGCGGGAAGTGCTTGGGGTCCCGCAGGTCGAAGGCCCCGCGCGCGGGGGCCTCCAGCGCCGCGCCCAGCTCGCTCAGCCGCTCCGACTCTGCACAAGCGGCCGTACACTCACGCGCTGCTGCTCCCACGGGAACTTTACACTTTGTGACGCTCGTTTTGATCACGTCACGAAATAAAATGCAATTGTAACTTCATAACATGAAGGCAGAACTGAAATAGTCTTCATTGGAAACCACGGAGTAAATACAAAGAGGAGATGTTGTAATTCGATTTCCTTAAGAAACATTGCGTGACATTTTGCGGGATGAGGGGATATTAGATCCCGCCCACTTCTTTATTTTCCATCTACCGGTCTACAGCGAAACTACTCGCTCGTTCTGTCGATTTTACTTTGTAGTTATGTAACTATCTCCCACTAGATGTCACTAAGTGCAAGATGCAACAGGGTCGTACTTATAATTTTCGTACCAAGGAGTAAATTGTTTTTTTTTTTTTTTTTAATTAATTTTGCGAACCATCTTGATACGTATTTTTTTAAATGAAATACTGATATTACTATAAAAAATAAATTAGAATAAAAAGATTTTTGATGAATGACGCATGAAGATTATTAGTTTTATTTTTAAATGACTTATTTTGTTAAAAAGACTTATCAAGATTGTAGCTAGTACATTTAGAAAAAAAAAACACTTCCCGTTTACGTGACAATCCATCCGAAACCATTAATGTCACATAAATAAGTAATACCAGACTAAAAAGCCGCATGACGCAAAAGAAGCTTCATAATTAACATGACTCTTTTGATATGGTCAAGTAGGTAAAACTAATTTCAGATGCGGAATAAATAATAGACAAATTATAACGAAAACAAATTATTAGCACAATTCAATTTCCTGCAAGAATAACTGATTTTTAAAAATAACTGATTATTACGGCCCTGTCTTTTTGTTATGTTTATGTTTGTTGTCCATAGATGACAATCGATGGCAGCCTGTTTACAAAATTATATAAAAACTACAAAAATAATATTTTGGCGATTAAAGGATCTTTAGTAATGAATGTTGAACAAATTTCAGTACATATGATTATTAAAATATATTAATACTGAGCTCTACGTACCTAAATATTGTTTATTCCCATGACACAATGTGTCGCCATCTAATGTCGGGTAGAATTATATTCGGAAACGCCGACGCTAAGAGATTTTTCTAGAACTATTTTAATAAATTACGCAAAAAATTATTTACAAATGAAATGTGATGCCATCCATAGCACCAGAACGTCTATCGGAGTAGTATTTACAAGATAAATCACAACACTTGATTTTTTTTTTCTTCTAACGCGAATATGCTGTAAAATGGGAACGTTTACAAAGTTGTGCACAGGACGAACGCCAACAATACACTGACTAAGGCCACGCCTACGTGATGACGTCAGGACCTAGTTGAGTCACAGTGCACAGTTGCTTAGGCCGTCTCCTCTTTGTATTTGCTCCGTGTTAGAAACTAACTATACGGCAATAAGTTAACTTGTTAAATCTCTGAAACGTGTAAAATCCTTCGTGTGGTGAATCAAACATTGCCGGGACATAATAAGACTCGGTTGCATCACCAACTTTAACGGTAATAATCTCTGTAATCATTTTATATAATATAATACTAAAAGCTTTTAAAACTTATAGCTAGGCTAGGTAAATACAATAGTTATAGTATTGTCAAATAACATGAAATACTGGATTACCGATAGAGTTTGTTCCCGCTAGAATTAGATGATGCAATCGAGCCTAAGACTCAAGTAATGTATATTCATACCGATCAACACTTCAACCGACATGTTCGCCCGTATGAATACCAGGGACGACACAAAGTCAAAATTAATACAACAATAATTATATAACACAATAATATCGCAATGGTGAGCGTGCCTGCCCCGTGCCCTCTCGAGACAACTTGTATCGATGATTTACAATACAAGCTGTGACTCAATTCCTTCAGGATATAACATGCGGCGGACACAAGGTATGGCACGGCGCGGGAGGGGAGGGGAGGGAGGGGCGCGCAGTAGCTGTCACGCGCAGTAGCTGTCACGCGCAGTACCTGTCACGCGCAGTACCTGTCACGCGCAGTACCTGTCACGCGCAGTACCTGTCATCCGCAGCGGGTCCCGGCCGCGCAGCGCGCCCGCGTAACTGTTGCTAGTAGATAGCGCCGCTAGCTCCGCTGCGCGGGAACAATACGTTAGATGGGACCTCCGCGACCGTCCGCGACTCACGTCTTATAACCGGCAATCGATAAGTATTATCGTCGATAATCAGTTAAGGTATCATTTATTTTTCAAGTATTTATTCCTTTACTCAAAAGTAACACTATTTTTAAGGTTTTGATTTCCTCACTCACGAGTAACATTCTTTTGGGAGGTTTTGATCTCTCGTCTGTTATTGTATGTATTGTTTTCATTCGAACGACAATACTTATCGAATAGTCGTAGTTATTAACATTGTAATTAAATAAAACGAACGTCGCGGTTGTTTTATTAAATATAAATAGATATATATATACACAAAATATAATTATAATACTATATTATAATAATAGGTACGTTCCAAGAATTTAAATGGCCTTTAAGTAATTATAATATTTATAAATTTATCTGACATTAGTTCAATATTTTAATGGACAAATAAGTGGGTGAGGTAGTCTGATATGACGATTAGTTTAATTACCCGCGGGTTATTTCAATATGTACACGTCGTCGAACGACCATGACAATACCAAAACGAACAGTGGAGGGCGATGAGGAGGCGTGATCGAGGTGAGTGCGAGGTGAGGGAGAGGAGGCGTCACGGGAGAGCAGAACGGAAGAGAAGCAATGTGCGGGCGTGACGGGCCGCGCCGGCCGACTGCGACCGGGCGGCCCGTCGGCCCCGTGACAGTGGGACTGCGGCCTTACCTTCCGGCGGCGCCGCGCCCGCGCCCGCCGCGCCCTCCAGGAACTGGTGCTGGCGCAGCAGCGCGCACTCGCCGCCCTCGGCCGCGTCCAGCGCGTACACGAACAGCACGCCCTGCGCCGTCGCCACCAGCAGCCGCGGCGCGCGCGCCACGCTGCAACACACGGGGTCAGGCCGGGCCGCGCACGCGCACGCCGCGCTCGCTGCGCCACACTCACTTGGTGATGGCGGCCACGGCGCGCACGCCCGCCAGCGGCAGGCGCGCGGCGGCGAAGGCGCGGCCCTGCGCCAGCACGTCGGCCACCTGCGCCGGCAGGTAGCCCGCGCCCGCCGACACGGCGCTGGACAGCCAGCCCATCCAGCCCTCGTCCTCCGCGGCCGGCGCGGGCTCGGCGGGCGCGGGCGGCGCGTCGCCCAGCCGGAACACGTGCACCGTCTCCGTGTTGGACGTGGCCGCCAGGTACGCGCCGCACGCGCTGAAGGCCAGGCACGCGATGGACACGCAGCGCTTCACGCCGCGCCGGAACTCGTACAGCCGCGTGCGCTCGGGCACGGCGAACACGCGGATCACGGTGCCGCGCTCGGACGCCGTGGCCAGCCGTCGCCCGCACATGGACCACGCCAGCGCGGCCAGCGGGCTGTCGTGCGCGCTGATCACGCACTTGGCGTTCTGCGGACACACGGCCGGTCAGCGAGGGCGAGGGCGGGAGGGCGGCACGCGGCGCCGGCGGACACTCACCAGGTGCACGGCGTCGAAGATCTGCACCTCGCCCACGGCGCTGGAGCCGGGGTAGGCCACGTAGCAGTGGTCCACGCAGGGCGACAGCGCGCACAGGCCGCGCGGGTTGGGCGGCGTGTCGCGGATGGTGTGCAGGATCTTCATGTCGCGGATGTTGTGGATGTGCAGCGATTCCTCCAGACACACGATCAGCCTCTGCAAGAGGACCACGCGTTAGTACGAACACACTCGCGCACACCCCTCATTGCACTGCGCACTCACGGAGCGGTTGAGCTTCACTGCGAGAATCGTGTTGCTGTAGCTGTAGTTACATATCTCGGTACCCTTCTTGTAATGGCATACTATCAGCTTTCTGTAAAGAACAATAACAACGTTTTATTAAGTTCAATAGACATGGACAACCTCGACCGTTAAAGACACAAGAATCAGTCGTCCTTACTTTGCTTTCACAATTGGCGGCTACAGAATCCAAATTAGAGAGTAACTATGAGTAACATTCTTGCTGGCTTTCTTCAGAGGTTGTAGATTGAGTCGATGTTACTTTACAACATACATAAAGATGTGTGTGCGCAGTATTGTGTGACCGCCCAACACCCCAATTTTTTTGGTCAGAAGTTTAATTCCCACAGACGTATATGTATTCGATCGCCTAGAATTCATGGGTTATAGTACGAGATCCGTAGAAGATCGGCCTTCACCGATCTGTTTACCGAATAAAATGTATATAATATTAAATATTACTTATGTTATGTTATTGCCTATGAAAATCAAAAACTATAATTAAATTTCTTTTCATACTTCACTCTCTTGTTTACTAAATTAATTTAATAGCAATCAAAATTATGTAGTATAAGAAACATGCCGACGTTGTATTGCTTACCTTTTTCTGGTCAATACTACTGGGCAAGCAGGTAAGAACAGGTAAGTCAGAACAAGTAATTTCACTGTTCTGTTTACCAATTGATGTAAGTAATATTTAATATTATATACATTTTATCCGGTAAACAGATCGGTGAGGGACGATCTTCTACGGATCTTAGACTATTACAAATGTGCGACATACGGTGACAAGGCATCGTTGATGCGTCGATGAATACATACTAGGAGGTTTATATATTATATCGTTGAAAGTTGTAACCATATAATCAAATACATACTCACGATTAGGTACGTAAAAAGTGCGAAGCTTCACGCTAACAGTCTTTATCATCAATAGTTAATTGTTGTTATCGGTTGAACAGCTAACGTCACAATCATTTATTTCCGCCACGAGAGGTTAACTGTCAATGTGCGCATTAACATTGTATAATTCCCTGAAGCAAGGGCAATATTTGTCCCGAAGTCCCGAGGTAGACCGAGCGACGGGGACGCAGGGATGCGCGACGCCAAGTTCACGATCACGGCCACCACCGGGCACAGAAATAGACCACCTCGTCACCGAAGTCTTGACGACGACCGATGCTATTGTTAGCGTCCGTTTGTACATAGTATATTATATATGCTAGTCACTACACAACATTAGCAACGAGCGGCGGAACGTTTGAGGACACCGCCCACCGGGATCCGGGCCACTGCAACCATGATGCTCCTGCCGTATCGGGCAATGTCGACTATTGTGAGGTTCTATTGACCGACGCGTCACTGGATAATCGTGTACAAACATCACCACACAGGCCTCCACGGGCGACATTTATCTTAAATCGACTTGTTTGTATATTATTATGTATAGTTCACCGACTGCCTACTACTTTTGCGGCATTGTTAATATCACGCAGCAGCGGCGGCTTGCATTCGTTACGCTACTTCAAAATTGTATTGAACAAATTGAGTAGATATTATTCCCAATATGTTTGTACATGATAACCTTGATCGACGCGTTTAAGCACATATGCGATGCGAATACGTGAACTAATCGCGTGTCGTATTGTATGACGCTGTGTGTTGTAATAAAATACTAACGTCATTGTTAGCAATTATTTCCGTTGCGTTTCGACAGAGGTTCAGTTAAGCAAGACAACAGCAATATTAAGATATTACTTAAGTACGCATCCCAACATGTTTAGGAAACAGTGCTAATGGAAACTGACTAAATGCAGAAAATTATATTTGAACAAATATCCACAGATATTGAAAGCTACTTCCACCCAGGTGATGTTTCACTTGAGCAATGACAAGACAACTGTAATGGGGGAAGAGGTGTACAAATATGGCATAGCATATGATATGTAATCTTAAAATAAAATGGTTACCTGGGAGCGGATACTGTGACAACAGCCACCAGCGAGCTGCTGAAGAGACGGTCGACGAGGCAGGTCTCCTGGCCTGAGCGACTGGCGTAGATCTCCTCAATCCCATCGTCAGGGGTCAGCGAGAAGAGGTGGTAGCCACTGCTGCTGCCCGCCACCAGTGACCTACATATCATAATAGTCTCAACATGTGCAATTTACTGGGATTTTAATGGTTGTTAGTAGTTAGACAGTCATGTGATTGGTTATAATTTTTTTTTTATTTATAAAATAAAATTCATATTACATTTAATACCTAGTCACTATCAAAATAGCTTAAGTCTACTATTTCCTCATTAGTCAGAGTTTGATTGTTATAATATTATTATCCCTATCTTGTTTTAACAACTTAGAAGTAGATACAAAGTGCTGAATTCTCTTCAGTTGCAAATTAACTGGTATTACTATAACTGACCTCAAAAAACAAAGTGATATAGCTATAATTAAATGCCTGTTGCAGGCAATGAAAGACCTGAGTTAGGCACTATATTCTTGTAGTCCTAAATCAAACAATATTGTGGAACATGTATGTTGCAAGGGGGACCTTGGTCTTCGAAATCTATCATGATAATAATTTGATCAAGGGGCACCAACCAAGATTACCACTTGTCCTTAATAAAGACCTGTTACGGGCACAGCTGGTTAAGGTCATACCCTAACTACTTGGCCTTTACTATCATCAGTCAAGCCAAGTAGGGGCACCCAGAATCTGTTGATACTGAATGTCTTGTTGAAGATACTCTTTAGATTGTAGATGTGACTATAAGGTCTAACAACAAAGGAAATTTTGTATTTCAATAAGATGTAATTATATAGATAAATGAGTAAACCTCCAGCTGTTACATTTAAATGAGAGTTCTTTGTTTAGTTTACAACTGTAACCCAGATGCACTCGGGCTTCTAAGCAGTTCAAGTGAAGTTGAAGGTACATGCAAGCTTGACAAAATAAGTCTCTAATGAGATGAGTTAGTTTAGTCCTCAGACGCCATGTTTGTTTACGATAAATGCTGCAGGAGAAGACATTACGAAACAGCTGGCAATGACATATTGCATCATCACGCTACTAACGAAACGTACTTGTAACAATATCGACGAAAATTTGTGACATTGTACACTTTCGCAACCGTTGTTTAATTAAGGGAACCTTGACGCTCAAATTTATATCTTGCAAAGCATTTGGAAAAAGCATATGGTCCAGCTCATAATCCACCACCGTATGTTCCACTACTTACGTGCAATCTTGGTTAAATTGAACAAATATTCCTCCTGCATTTGAGCCCTCAGTGTTTTGTCCTCCTCCCAAACTCATTGGAACGTTCGAAACGTACGGATTGTTCTAAAAACTAAGATCTACAATGACACACACGCACGACAGTTACTTTAAATCAAGTACAAAATAGTCACTCACTGAATTAAGTAAATACTTGAAACTAATTATTGTTCGTCACAAGAAGTAGAATTTTGACACAAAGAACGACCTTGCTGCTAAAAACAAGCCCCCTCCCGCACTTGTTCAACCGTTCAACGATAACACACAATTGTCTACGGACGGTCCACATACACAACTACGGTAAATGTTTGTTATTTTTTACTATTAACATAATTATAAGTTTATTAGGAATTCCAAGAACTTGCTTTTATATTTACTTTTAATACATATAAATATTATTTATATATATTTCAATTTCATGTTATTGTTGTATGTATTGTATATAAATTAGATAATACCCCATATCAAAGATATCATAGATAAAGGACCTATAGATAAGTAGTTACCGTGGCTGTTCAGGGACCAGATTTCGATGCCGTGGCTAGTCTCTCTCGCTCGGACAGTGGGTGTTGCCAGGAAAATCAATGTCCTTTATTGTGAACGTAAATTTGTTTTTACCCTGATTATTTTATATTATAATAATGAGAATGTATTTATTATGGACATAAAACTATTTACCGATGGTCATGTGAACACATTGTATCCAAAGAAATAATATATCAAAAGGTAGGTAAGGCTAAGGAACCTCAATAAAAAAACTTAATATTAAAAAAACGTATATCAAAATATTGCTACGTGAACAACTGTTTCTTCCCTCAGCTCACTTGCCATGACTTGAGAGTCATATAAGACAAAAGATATTGCCCTAAACAAGCAAGCGTCGTCACCAATGATAGGAACGATGGTGTGGGGCGTCATAAAGTCATTTACATGCAGACGTTCAACAGCCATAGCTCCACTTCAGTTGTTTAAATAACCTCTTAACTACAGATTACAATTATTTACCAGTAATCTTAAACAAATAATTCTGTGAAAATAACCACAAAGAATAAAAACATAACAATTATCTAAGTAACCGACGAATTAATGAAAATAATTTGAGTGATGTAATTATGTGATTAATGTTTAGTAATACAACCAAAGCTCGAAAAATGGCGCCAGCATACAAATACCTGTATAACAATAATTAACTCGTCATATATTATAATCATACACTAAGCCGCATAACGAAACAGAGGTGAGGTAAAATAAAAGAATACACTAGCAACATTAATGTTTCAGGTGTTAAGGTATGTTACAAACAATATGCAAAATAACACATTAATTTCACAGTATATTCAACGACGAGTAGTGTCAGTTCCTACCCATGATATCTGTGATGATATCTCCGACGTTATTGAAACTCTAATAAATTGAAATAAGTCTACTTACGAGTGAAATAATACGCAACACGATATATGATTTTTTTGTGTGCTACGGTTTTTGCAGCCTAAAACAGTGCAATATCCCATAGTGCATACACCACACACACTCTGGAGACACACTTGCTACTTTATATGAACTTATTTAATACAGAAAACTAAAACTAAAGCGAAATTTATATCTCGTGTTTACTTTAGCATATTTGTTTGACCATGCAAGTGTCAAATTTGTCAATTTGTGGCTAAAAATACCGGCCACGCAGATAAGGACAAAAAATAAAGGTAGCATCTCCTTCTTTCATATGTGTTTCGTAATAAACGTTCCTTGTTTAACTTGCCGTGACGTCAGTTACGCTCTTTCTATAGTTAGTATTTCTATGGAGGATTTGTATTTGATTGACACTGACAGTTTACTAGATATTGACCTCAGATTGACTAAACGAAATGTCAAATTGACATAACTAAAACAATTTGTCATGTTGTTATTGTTCTGTCAATTCTGTCGACTGTCCTGTGTCCAATCGTCCAATCTGTACAACGTGAGTCTAACCAATTGTCCAAGACCCGCAACTAACCTGAAAGAGTGCAAGTTGTGCAGATAAATAAAAATGGGTCGAAAAATACCAGCAAAGAAACATCGTGGCGTCAAAGATCCTTTAGTGCAACAAGCTAAACGACTAGAAAGGTGCACTATTTCTCAGATCTCTAGTGTATTTTTCGATTATCATATTATCATCTTTAAACGTGTTATTTCTCTGATCATCATTCTGTTTTATTTTAGTTTAAAAGGTAAAATAAACGCCCCTCCACAAGATCCCGATGAGCAGCCAGTACCACGGTCAGTAACAAGGCTTTTCGCATTTCAAGATCACAATAAGAAAAGTATGAACAAGAAACAAAATCACACCAGACGTTTGATACATGATAAACGTAAGTATAGATGCGTATTAATAGGTACCTGAATGAACCTGCATGGTTTGTTTCGTTTTTAGCTAATACTTCCTAGTATTCCACCAGTAAAACTATTTATTAATCTAGATATTAAATGTAGATATGTACCTCTGTAAGTAAATTTCCAATAAAGTACCCAAGACAATTAATCACTGATTCCATAGTAGAAAAATTAAGCAGCCAGAAGTGTTGGTGTTGAGGCTTGTCCCTTGTACCCCATTAAACTAGTGACTCCTTGACTTTTAAGTCACTTAATGACATTGTCAGTATAGTGGTTGAATTACACATCAGTATAACATTTGTCTCATACACAAATGGAACGAAAATCAAGACTGACTGGCAAGACTGATAAATTTTAATGTAAAATGTTTATTTAATGTGTGGTGTGATGATGAACCAATAAACGTTATCAGTCTATTTTTACAGTAAATAAATTGCCTGTCTAATTGTGACTCCATATTATTGGTTCATTCCAGATGACAGAAAAAGTGGTCCAGCTCAGAACCCATTATCACGTCTCTCCAAGCTACCTGGAGAGTCAGGCCGGGCGTTTTCTCTCCGCATTAACAGTGCTGTCAAGGCTCTCAACACAGAAGAAGAGCTAGACTATCCTGTAGGGCTCTTTTTAATAAGTTGTATGGCATGATGTTGTGGATGCTTGTCAATGATAAATAAATTCAGCTCATTGCTGTCCCACTGCTGGGCCTCTTCTCAGAATGGTGTGCAGGTTTCCTCACAGTGTTTTCATTCACTGTTAAACACAAATGATAGTCAAAATCTGATCTGCAAATGATTCCGTAAAGACAGAGGTGTGTGCCAGGTTTCAACTCAGAGGGAACCCCTTTGCACGGCAGACAAGCGTTCAACCTTGTTCACTAGGCTATCACTTTGTTATTTTTTGAAATATCCACAAATAAATATTATGCTTGTATTTTGTTAGCTAGATTTTGAAAAAGAAGATTACAAAGGTTTGCGAATGGTCGAACAACGCGAGCGTCGCGCCAGGAAACGTCGTAAGGCAGCTAAAGCTGTACAGGGACCCAATAATGATGAACCACATCTGACCAGAACACAGAAACTGGCACTCAAGAAAAAGGCCAAGAAGATAAAAGTCTCTGAGGTGATTTATACCCATGTTCACCCACTGTTATTTAAATAATGATTGTTAAGACAAACATATAATTGAAATATATCAATATTTCTACAAATTGCAGGCAACCAAAGACCGCCAAGAAGTGGTGTATGAGCGAGTGTCATTTGGTGAAGTAACACATGCACCACCAACACTGCACTTTAAATCCAAAGGAAACGCAGGCGCACCGCGGGTCTGTAGCAAGTCGATACAAACAAAATCACCTGATTGGACCAATGTTTTTATCATTACTAGCCCACAACAAATATGTTTTTATTTATATTATTTTACATGTAATCTGGAAAACATTACTTTTCAGTTTACTCAACTCACTAAGTTTTCTCCTGTATAGTGGCATACAGTTAACAAACATACATGTCACAATCACACACAAGAATCATGAGTTCTATGATTATTCTGCTATCAGATATACCTCTGCTTTGCTGATCCTTTTATCAAATTCTTTTGTTTATAAACACAAACATAACATGGCATCAAGCTTGTATTCCCCTGTACACACACATTTCGGCGCTCAGTCGATGCTGTTATTAAGTTCCATATAATAAGGGGCGAGCCTATTGCCATCTACCAGGCACGATTCTAAATTTCGGACTGCTACAGAAAATTTTAGAAAATCCCAATAACACTGCCCAACCAGGGCATCGAACTCAGGACCTCTGTCAGAGCAGTCGCGTCTGCCACCATTAGTCCAATCAGGCAGTTTTTAGTAGTCTTTTGTTTATAACTTGAATGTGATGTCCTCTTGTATACTGAAATGAATTTGTTGGTGTCGTAGCCGGGCAGACGAGAGCTGTTGCTGAGCGCGATGCTGCCGGGCGGCAGCGGCTCGAGCAGCAGGGCCGCGCTGGCGCCGGCGGAGCTGCAGCGGCGCGAGCGCGCGCGCCAGCAGGCTGTGGACGCCTACCGGGCGCTTAGAGCTACCAAATTAAAAAGCAAATAAACTATTACTTCTCATATGTAGTTTTTATGCGGTTGTTTTATTTAATACATTTACTGCGCACAATGTCTATCTTGGACTATCATAATTATCATGTTTGTATATTTTCTGTGTTTCTGGTGTGCAATCAATTTATTTATGTTTATTAAAAATTGCCAAATTATTTTTTCTCCCTTTGCGGGCACCTTCGCCCTCCAGGTCTGCAATGCAACGTAATCATTATTTATCGATGTAGATGGTCATTGTATGATAACTATGTAGCAATTTTCTGATAGCAATATATTGTGTGGTTAAGCAAAGCTATAGAAAATTGGTAGGCGTTTCTGAGTACTATATTTCCTTTCTATTATCAGTAACTTGTAATCAGTGTGTCCCATAATTATTTACTGTATAAATCCCTGCGGCTAGCCCAACACTCAGTAGACAGGTTTGCTAACATTAAAAACAATAGCACGTTGTTTACGTAGATTACTATTAGATGTCGTCACCAGTAATTTCATTTCTAATAGTCTTGAACACGCTTGGTATATCGTTTTTTAAGGATTTTCTTGCAGTAAAACAACTTATCACAGGAGTGAAGTGTCTCAGTACCTAACTGGTATTCTGATAGTATTGATTTAAAGTCTGTGTACGCGCCGTTATCTCACTCCGACCTAAGTGAAGGGTAGCCATCGGGCGGTGAACACGATGTTGCGTCGTTGTCGCTGAACTTGTACTTGGTGTTGCTCCTAGCGCCTGTTATGGTGTTGAGTGTTGATATAAAATCATGAAAACATTGGTCCTTCGAGTCGGATTACAGTATCACGACGTGTAAGGTGTAGTTTATGAAGATCAAAATATTTTACATTACCTATTTAATTAAAAAACATAATGCCGTCTAGCAGTTCGAGTTTGTCGCTCTCTGATTTGATGTTCACTCAAATGTCCCGCTTATATATTTATATATATATTATATGTGTCGAATCGTTTAATTCCCTGCAATATAATTGAACTAACTGACGCTGACACGATTTCAGGGTTCAGGGTTCGATTTCCAGGTTAAAGTGGTTATTGAGTTTTTCTGTAGAAGACAATAGGCTCCCCCTACTCATTACTTGAAATTCAATAACGGCATCAACATAACCCTTGAAGGAATACAAGCGTGACGTTACGATGGTGATAACTGGCAGATGACTGGCTCTGAGCTGACTCATATGCGACAGTCCTGAACTAGCAACACACTCCAGAGAACACCAGCACACTTAAAAATGGAGTCGTATCGTATCGTGCGTTTACGTTCTTTAAGCTCTACGAGCGCTCATGTTACAAAAACCGAAAACGTGCACTGTGAGCAAATATTCTGTAAGATCATGAGTTATGAAAACAAATAAGAAGTATCCAATGTTTATTATCAGCAGTCAGGTGCTCAGTACAGCAAGCAGTAATCTCGGTCACATTGCGTCGTCGACATGTAACGACGTGTGTGATTGATGTCCTTGTCTGATCTGTAATTTCTGATGAAGGTCGAATGGGTACCTATAAGTGTCCATGTAAAGAAGGTTTTCTAAATGATATTTATAAATACTTGCGTTTAACTAAACATTTTGTTTTTACTTCACTTCTAGGTACGGTGTTCGAGTAGCTAAGGGAAATATATTTTGTAGGAACAAATAGAGCCATCAGCAATATCTATCCAACAGTCGACCGAGAGGAATGGATGCTGGTACAGAGCTAGTCAGCGATGAACGATAGAAAAGAGAGAAAGAAAAATGTATTGCCACAGAGATAACGGAGATAGGATGTCTGGCGGTAATTCTCTGCACATATGTATGCCTTCTCTGGCAACCACCAGAACCGCAATCACAATACACTCGTTTGTATGTTGAGCCCAGTTATATTTATTTGTATAAAACTAAACTTGTGTTTTTTTACACATCTTATCATGTTTTTATTTTATTTTATTCTCTCTTTTTCATAAGTTGCTATGATAGTTGATTAATTATTATTAACTATCTTTTTGATCAATAATGATCCAATTTTTATTTTATTTTAATATTTTATCGTTTTAAAACTAATATTTGATCATAAATCATCCTATACGTTTTTTTTATATAATGTACTCTTACGCTAAATACAGATGGCTACCTATTGTAAATGTGAGCACAGTGTAGGGTATTCTTTATATTTTTATCAACTGAGTTTATGTAAAGGTTCCACGTAGTGTTTATTTGATAAAAGCTACATTGTTCTCTCATACTTTTCCCACATTACGTTCAACAGACTTTAAAAGAGTATCCATGGAGTTTCTTGCCAGTTCTTCTCCATAGGACCAACTTTTTCGAACTGTGCAACTAGAAACTTTTAACGTTTCAAAAGTGCCTATGCTAGGTTTATTTTAAATAAAAAAAGAATTCTTTATACTAAAATTAAAATAGGTAGGTGATAAAAGACTAAAAGAAATGGAGAATGCCACGCCAACCTATAAATTGAAATCGTTCATTGCACGCCGTAGCTGTGGCAATGAGGTTTACATTCGGCATTAAATATTTATATTATGTTGAGTTGTGACGTGGGCCTCAACACAGCGCTGGTTTTTAGAGGTAATTTTACTATACCTACTATAAATTCTACCGGGAAGAGTGATCGATCGACTGGTTTATATCTAGTGAGAAGAGAACAAGATGCACAAAATTACGACAAGATTAATGAGATTATCACATGGCCACTACTGACGAGCGGTAGCGGAGCGAGCTCGGCTTGGGTCATAGACCAATCACAATACGCTAAGCTTGGACGTGTCAGACAGCGTGCCGCCACGCGCCACGAGGCCCCCGTTTGTCGGTGGATACCTACCTCCCTGTATTTATAGTAGTAGATAGGTGTGTAGTTAGGTCCAGACTGTTTGCGGTTACTATTCTCTGTTCTATTCAGTGGCGGACTAACGGGGGGGGGGGGGGGAAGGGGCGGCACGCCCCGGGCTTCTGTTCCCATGGGGCCTCTTGAATAAACACGTGAAATAAACATGCCGTCGATTTACCTCACCGTGCTGCTGTAAAAACTGACAGGGAAACAACAAAGGCTCGTGTAGTCTTTGACGCGTCCTGCAAAGGGAATAATGGGGTATCTCCGGGGGATTGGTCCGAGGTTACAACTAGACTTGCGACATTTGTTGATCCACTGGAGAGTTCACCGTTTTTGCCTAGTATCGTATATTGTTAAAATGTACCGGATGGTGCGCGTGGCTAACGAACATATAGAATTACATCAAATTCTTAAACTACCTCATTCAGCTTTGCCGCCCCGGGCCACTGACGAGCTTAGTCCGCCACTGGTTCTATTGTACCTCTCATGTACCGTGCTTTCTTACCGAGTGCCTAATTAATAAGAAGCAAAGATTACATAAATACATCTCAATTATCACGTTTAAGTCAATTTATCAAAGCTCTATCTTCATCGTTACAACATTGTAAAACTACATTAAATTACATCTCATTACCCCCTATTACTTGTGTATTCCCACCTCTCCTCGTCCACCTCTATTTCAGAAATATCTACTCTTGAAGGAAGTACTAGTAGGTAATGTATAGGTTAGGTAGTCAGGTTTGACCGTTTGACCGTGCCGTTCATTACCGTGGCTTCATTTAGTTGTTATTGTAGTCGAAACGTGCACAGATAATTAATGCAACGGATTGATACGGGCTCGCTAATATTCTACGTGACTTTTACATTTTACAACACATTTGTGAGTGTTGTGTTGTTATGAGCGGCTCGTGTCGGTCACGGTCATGCCGCATGTCGTGTGCTCACACACTAGTGCGCGTGCGCGTGCGCGGTGGCGGCGGCGGTGGCGGCGGCGGCTCTATCGCTCCTAGCACTCCTAGCTAGTGACATATTCATGTTCACGTACCTAGCAAGATTTTAATTAGGTATCCCGCCCACCGTCACGTGTCACGTCACCATAACAGGCAGGACCGTTATTACTGCACCGTTTTTTATCTTCACCTACAAGTGTTTACAGGATGTGCTTCGCCACTTCGCCATCAGAGTATACCTACATCATTAATTACATACATAGTTGCATGCAAGCATACAATTATATTGTAATATTGCAGTTGTCATGTTGCTACTAGTTTTGAGTATGTTTAAGTGCAACTTTTAATTGATGTGGGCTGCGTTCTTGGACTAGTGGCTGCTAAGTGTTACGGCCTAGGTTCAATCCCCTTGTTCGGCAGTGTTATTGAGGTTTTCTCTAACAAAATTCTAAGCAGCAGTCCGGAATTTGAAATGGTGCCAAACCAGAACGAGTAATGACACGAGAGTCGCTCAGGCCGTAGTTGTTAGGAAGGCTGACTACCCAGACATATTATACACTGTCAAATTGTCTATTTTATATTGTTAATACGAGGTAGAAATGGAATAACCTTTACGAGCAGTCATAAGCTCAGAGGTATGATAAACAATCCAACCTTAGAATATAAGGCCCCCTTCGAAACGTTACAATAACTAATCCTGGCATAACTTTAATGTACACACACGGATTATAAACAACAGATGAGAGAGAGAGAGAGAGAGTCACTTCACTTCTGGTGGGTCCTTTTGCATGACTGTATTAATGATTTAGTAATAATACAGCCTCTTACTGCCTCACTTCTGGACACGGACCATTTCTCACAATAAAAAGGGTTACGTTAGTTGCATGCTAGGGATATGCGAACTTCGATCTCGTCGGAATACAGTCGAATCATTATTGTGTGTACAAAGCGGTATTCAAGTGGAGCGGCCGCACCTCTTCAGTTATACCTACTTAGGTATAGTTGTAGGGGCTAAAAATCATAAAAAAAGAATCATTATATGATTCAAGTCAACACATCGACTTTATCGAGGGATTGACGATTATTTGCGTAGCTCTTTCTCGTTCGTTGGATGACACGAGCTAGATTGGAGTGGATAGATTAGTCAGTCAGCAACGGTGTTACTGAGGACGACTGCTCTCAGGTTTCATCACACGTAGAAGCTCTATCGTTGCACGCTTAACTTTTATAGAAAATGTCGTTGGGAATAATGATGGCATGAGGCTCGAGGTGTGAGGCGCTTCAGCTGTGAAAGCAGCGCGTGCGCCGGCCTCCCATCACGTGCGCGTCTCACCTACTTGCTAGCACCAGACTTGACTACTTAACATGTTGGAAACATACGCCGCTACCAGTATGTAAAGCCTAATAGATTGTTGTCTAGTGAATATGTAGGAGTACGTAGGTATAGGTATCAACAGCCTCCGCGCCATTATTACGTATTAGGTACGTATACGGAGGTAACTCTTATCATTGTCATGTGATACACGTTTACGATCAAACACAGAACATACTAGCCCATGTGCGCCAGTGTACCGGCGCGCGGCGCACTGTTCTATTATTACAACTGCTGGCAAATAGCAGCTTAGATAATGATGTTATTTAACGAGTTCTATAAAACAGCACTCTCTCTAACTAGACAAATCCTTATATTATCTTTATATGCTATTGTTTATCTAAGCCTTGGTATTACATGAAGATCGGAAACCTTGTCAAATATTTGTCGCGATACCGCAGTGGAATATTTTCATGTAAATACTCGTAAACAAAACAGTCAAAAACATAAGCTAAAGATAAAATTACTTTTAAGTACCTACAAGTTTTGATAAATATTCAAAAATGAAATTTCTAAGAATCGAAGAATACCTCAGTGATTTCTAAAATCTCGTAGTGTTGTGTTATTATTACTGGTAGGATTGTAGGTACCACTACGGGCCCTGATGCTAAGTGTTAATATGGTCGATCATAAATAGAAATCGGATCCTCGGAATACGTATTTACCTAAAATTGACGTTTTGGCTATTATGGAATGCACTTTTTTATCTGGGATTAAGAAATTTAGTCTTCTTATTATAGAAACATAGAGAAGAGAGGGTTAACGTTAGATTTCAGCGACTAAACCATATATGTATATAGTGATTCGGGATGGACGAAGTCCCGACGTAGTGATTCCACTAATCAAAATATTTATTTTAATTTATATTTCCTTTTAGCTAACACACACCACCCTTCTCTTACGCCTTACATACACACATATTAGCATAGGGGGTTAATTAACCTTTAGGATATATGCATCCCAATAGTTATGCATTCTCGAAATACTGGTAGGGGTGGGCATTGCGACGAAAGACCGTTTCCAAAGACCGTTTTCTGTTCTGCGACGATAGAACCGTTTTACGTCCTCAGTCAAAACAGTCTTCGTTGCATATACCACAGTCTTCGAACTACTTGATGTGATTGTTTACTTTACGACTAAGCAAATACAGTCGAGTACGCAATGATTCAACTATCACACACGTCTCGTCGCAAAAGAGTTCTCTAATAGTACAATGAAAAGTGAGCTTTTCGTTAATTAAATAAGATCGATAATCTATTACCAGATAAACCAGTTGCAACGACGGCCGTTTTCTGCACCCTTTTTCGTCATTGGGAAAACGGTATTAAATACAGGGTTATTTTTTAAATAAAATAATTTTAAGAAGTCGCTTCCATACTAAACATCCGATTAGTTATGTATTTCCTGATTTCCTAGGATAACATACAGGGAAATATGTATTTTTCAAAAAAGAAAATTAAGAATCTGCTTCCATAATTTCATATCCAAATATGCTGCATTCGAATGTGTCCGAATATCCAATCTCTAATCATAAACCACGCTTGCCTAGAAGATAATAATTTAGCCAGAACTCGAACACTACCTACCAGACGTCAGAACTAAGTAACTAAAGAAAAAAAAAACCGACCAGGATGAAGTTACACGTATTGCTGAAATAAGGGACTGCAGTCGAGGAGCTCGCCGCCGTCCGCCATGGTAAGCTTTTCAGAACGCTTGTGATCGTTTCCACGCCACGAGTGTCACGAAACGAAATCTGTTTATTTTAACCGTTTTTTAATGAAATGAAATGAAAATATTTATTTTGCAATTAGGATTTTTCAATCACTTTTACACGTCTTTTTTAAACTAGATGGCGTCGGCATTTCCTATGACTATCCCTGAGAAGAAACGCCGAAACAAACTCAGGGGTCAAAGTCTATTTTAAAGTCTAGACAGATTGTAATGATGTAAGGATTTATGTGAGACAAATATAGGGTGGAATAGCCTTTTGAAGAAAGTGCCATAACTATTTGAGCTGACCTGTCGCAATAGAGGGCAAGCATGGATCAGTTATCGTGAGAATTCATGAACTTAAGAGCGTTCAGCCTAGATTTCACTCATATTTACGATGTATAGCGGTTATATATAAGAGACCATTTAAATTTCAACGACATTATAATTTAAAGATAATGAAGTAAATAATATAATAATTAATGGCAAAATACTATATAAAAAGAAGGAAAGGCTAAAGAGCGGCTCAATCCCAAGCGTTTTTGTCATCTAAATAGTCCGAAATTTTATAGTATCCTTTTTTACAAAGTTTAGATTTAATTACAATTTTGAACTTATTTAGTGTTAAATTACGTATATCATTGGGAAGTTTATTGTAAAAGCGTATACATTGTCCCATGAACGAGTTGCTTATTCTGTGGAGGCGCGTAGCATGTACAGCAAGGTTGTGTTTATTCCTTGTGTTCAAAGAATGAGTATCAGACAGTTTGATAAAGTTTGAAATATTTTTATAAACATATACAAAATTTTCAAATATACATATATTGTGACAAATGTACAGTTAGACAGCCCTTTTCTGCAAGACGAATATAGTATTGATGTCTGCAGGGTTTCCCCAGAGGAGGATGCCGTAAGTCATAACGCTATGAAAATAACTGAAATAAACTAGACGACCCGGTTGGCGCAGTGGCTAAGCGATTAGCTTCTGCGCTACGTGTCCAGGGTTCGATCCCCGCACGGAACAAATATTTGTATGATCTACAGATAATTGTTTCGGGTCTGGTTGTGTGTGTATGTGACATGTATGTTTGTAAACTGTACCCACGATACAAACTATTCTGGATGTATCCACATCAATTAAGTGCTGAATTTTCTTGACAGCAAACACGGTAGAGCTAAGCCTACCCGATAATCTGTTTATTTGCGGGCCCCATTGCAGTTTGGCGTCTATAGAGATCCATAGAAAAACTTCGAATCCACAATGTCCAAATCCACTCCATTTAATTTAACATTGATTGGTACTTGTCGGACATTGGGCGTTGAAAATTTGAGACATTTGGTTTTTTTCTCATTAAGGAGAAGATTATTAACATTGAAACAATGAACTACATTAGATAGTGCAACGTTAACTTCGGGAAAATCTAATAATAGTCGTCGAATTTTAAAAATTAGAGAAGTATCATCCGCGAACAATACTACCTCGTGATTATCCCGTACGTAATATGGCTATACGTATACGTATAGTCATTAATACATATAAACTATAAACAAAAATGTTTCGACCTGTAAGCCTAACATATGTATAGCTACCTATCAATATGATGTTAATCGAAACTTTCCCGTTACGTATTTCGGTTGTCGTTATTGGAACGTACAATATCGACAACCTTCATAATTGACTTTCTGTGGTTGTAGCATGAATGAATCACTGAAGAGCGGAGACATCGACACAGGAAAGGAAGCATTTCCTTCCCTTTGGGTTTGTTCCAGTGACTTGTCGGAAAATATCGATAGTGACCTACGCACGCAGTACGAGTCGAACCACGGGGGACCACTTGACCAACGACGCAAATACTTGACTATTTAAAAACGCATCACATTTGGGTTCCCAAAGTTTCTGACTCGCGCGCACCCGATTTATATGCTGCGATGACCAGGTAGCTGTAATTCCCCAGGCCCTTGACTAACAGGAGCGTCACTACTGCGAACGCTGGCTGCGGTCACCATGACATGTGCCCAGTGTCAGCAGTGTCGGGGATTACCAGCATCCGTCTAGAATTATAATAACGTATCTATCACGTACGTATCGTGTAACTTTTACATCCGTACCTGGAGTCTGGTTTCATATCCAACGTTGCATATAATTTCTACTTGTTTTCTAATATACATTGTATTGTATCACTACGTTTAGAAGTTACATTGGGATCAATAAATGATCTCAAATCAAACCGAGATTGTGATCGCCAATCATAGGAAAATACAATGATTAGATATAATAAGTAAGTATTTAAAGGTGACGGAAAACTTTATTTTGCGGTTGGTTGAGGATAACGAAATGTATTATTCTGTTCAGTTTCGATGACGTCGGTCAGTTGGGACAGATTACCTGCTCGTTTACGAGGAAAACTGGTGCCGCCACCGCGCCACCGCCACAGAATACCTACTGGTTTAGACCGTACTGTCGACTAATTATATGTTTTGATTTTAAAATCAACATATCCGTGAACTTAAGTCGCAAACGTGGAAACCAATTCAACACATCCCACGTGAAAACATCTGAAGACTTATCGCATACGTTCCAGATGGTCGGCTTGGGATCGCGTGCGATGACGTGATGGCGAATGCGACCGCCTCACTCTGGTTTCACTTGTGTTCCAGAAGTGGATGGTCACGACTTGGGTTCAGTCTGCTTTAATGCACCGCAATGTTTAATAATACGTCAGTGTCGTGGTTCCAAGCTGACAATAAAATTATGTAAATGTGTCCTCACTTAGCTGGTGAGATGCTCGCGTCTAGCGCTCAGTAGCTGGCGATGGCGGCTAGCGGCGAGTGAGCGAGTGCGCGAGTAGCAGGTGACTCACTCGCACCACGGCTAGCGGGTCTCCACGAACTGACAGCATATTATGCTAATTTGTGGCAAAAATTGAACAAAACATAAATACCTAGTTCTGGTTTATTTATATGCAGCTTATGTCATTGAGATGTGTTAGTTTTGTTGTTTACGAGCGTTGTTAAACGGAAGCGTAAGGAAATCAAAACGTAATAAAAGTAGAAGAGTGTGCTTCAATGGATTCTTTGACGTTTGAAGTTGGCATTGAAGTTTTAAACAATTCACAGAGAAATTAATTTAATTGAGAAATCATCGTTTGGTAAGGTGGTACTACAGATCGAGACTGCTCAAACTGCGATTAAATTGGTAACGTGATAACTGTCATCATAAAGCCAACATGATCATCATCAGTAGCAACTTTTTGAAGCATCACCACCATTACTCCCATTGCAGCACCCCCGGCTGCCAGACCAGCAGCATATATCCACAAGTGTTACCACGACAGCAGACAACGCATCCTGCACCAAACCCGACGATTTGTGGTACAGGGTTTAAAAGACGCCCGACAAGAACCATTCAGTCTCGGGCCGCACCAGGCACTACACCCACCTCGCCTGGTCGGAGGACCGTCACTTTCGTAAGGGTTCCTCCGTATATCACACCTCGTCCCCCGCTTTGTAATAACTCTAAGTCAATGTGAAATACCTATCACTCTTGACGTACCTAAACTGATTGGTGTATATAGACAGGCTGAAACCAAGTTGTGACCAGGAAATACCAGTCTGGCGTTTGACACGCTCCTCCTCGCCGCGCGTCGTATGTACATCGTCAGCAAGCATACGTACGTTATAGTTATCAGTGCGTCTGAGCCGCCGCCGCCGCCGCCGCCGCTCCACTGCTCTGTCAAGGACCGTAATCCATCCCTATCTGCATAAGTGTTATTTCGATGAATGTGCACGAATGCGTTGATCTGTCGTATCTCGTGGCTCCGCTCGTGTCACCGTGATAAACGTTTCTCATTCAATACGTGACAGCCTCTCATCCGTGTGACGTTCCGAGTCAAAAGATACAAGATCTTATAGCACTTGACAGATAGCGAGTGGACAGGTGAATAAACTACGATAAGGCAGTGAACGACTCCATCCATAACCATGATACTATTGAGGTAATGTAAAGTTAATAACATATGAGCGGTAATAACCCGACTACGTTAAACGTATTAACTAAATAGCTAAAATCAAGCTGTATAATCTATAGAAGTGTGTAAGGGTAACAATAAAATATAACAATATTTTGTACTAATTAGTGCACCATGCTGTGTTTTTTGTTCCATACCCCATAAACAAATAATAAAATCAGTGGCGTAGCGTAGTGAGGGCGGCAGGGGCGACCCGCACTTTTCGAGCGGCACTTTTCGAAGGCGACAATAAATAATAACAATAATAAACCCGCAAGGCACATTGAAGCGAGGTGACGTGGAATAGCGACTCCGCGGTACCCGAGTGCTCCAGGGAGAAGTCACCGTTCCTCACCTCCGGCTTGCCTTCATTGCATTGCTGGAGTGAACACTGACGAGGAACAGGTCTCCCGCCCCTGGGTTGCCTTCATTGGCCACCCAGAGTGGAGTCGTTAGAACAGAGCTCTGCTCGTAGGGTGGTTGCTGAGCGTAAGTGTCGCTCTGACCCTCAGGGAGCAAGTGATCTGAGTTTAAGTCCAGCGTAGCCTCTCCGCCCTTCAGCCGCTCACGTCCCTATTGCCCCCTCGTTGAGACCCGAGCAACTATTTTTAGGGTGCCCAGTTAGTGAGTTGGCAAGTCTCCGCCTGCCATTTTTACGTGTGCCATTGTCTCGGCAGGCGCCATAGATTTCCATAGTTCCCCATAATCTGGTCTGTCATCCCGTCACAATAGCCCAAGTAGGTTTTCTCCACATATTCCTTATTCTGTGACGAAACAGCAAACAGAGGCAGCGAAATTTGCCTGCGCCCCGGACGACTGAAACCCACGCTACGCCATTGAATAATATATATGTATACACAACGACAAATTATACAAATATAACTTAAATGTTCGAAAAGGTATTGCAGGCGGGGACAGGCTAGTACAATCCGAGTCTTGTGGTCTTTAAGTAAAAATATTTAAATTTGTTTTGTAATTCTTTGCTTGTGTTATGAAATGAGGTAGCCTACTGGCGATATTACCCAACTCGACCAGCTCCAAGGAAATCAAGAGATATGGTGACCCTGTGCAGTGGCATCGTAATCGCAAAGACAATACTCGGGAAAAAATACAGATTTATTACAAACAGCAGTTTGGCGCGTTACTACACCGGCCATACTGCGGACATGCGCTCCACGGTGTCGCGCGCCGCACGCAGTGCACTGGACGCCCGCACCGCCCGCGCCGCCCGCGCCGCCCGCGCTGCCCGCGCTGCCCGCGCCTCCCGCGTACCTACAGATGCACTCTTATAAAATCTGTTTACGTTTCTTTAGTCACGCTTATAAAAAGTGAATTTCTTTTAATTTTATGGAAGAAGGAAAGACCTGTTCTAAGATTACTAGATAGACCAAAAAATTAAAATTAATATATGTATAGTCGGCACGGGCCGACTTGTTGTAGAACCCAATGGCCTGGCACGCGACAATGGCGAGGGACCAGACGGTATGTCGTTGTTGTCATGGAAGCTGGGAAGGCCTCTGGTGTGGGACGTAACCTCTATCGACAACCTTGTTCCTTTCCATCTTCCTGTCTCGACGGGCTATGCTGGCGCTGCCGCTGTAGCTGCGGACATTCAAACCAATTTATATTTGAGCTGTTTGGCGTCAAAACACTCGGGTCATGGGGTCCAAATGCACGTCACGTGTCCTTTTGAAAAACTTTGCAAAACCGTTGGTCAGCACTACACGTGGTGGTGGGCTGGCCCGTTCTTTGGTTAAAGAATAACCATTGCCACTCAACTGCAACGTGACAATGCTACCACGTTGTCATAGTCTTCTCGGCAAATTTATTTCATTTTTAAATATTTGTAGGTTATTTTTAAAATGTTACTTCTTACTCAATAAATAAAGTGCCAAGGCGAAGGGTGACAGATGTTATGACACTCAAGGAAACGGAACTACGTCCCGCCGCTGCTGCTGCCAGCGACATCAACAAGGCACCATGCCAGTAATTAAGTTATTGTATTTTAGAAACAATCATCCGCGGCGGCAGCGGCGCTGACGCAACATCCCCAGGCAGGATCAAAGTCGGTCAATTAAAATGTAACACAATAAGTTAATCTTGCGCAAAACGTTCATGCCATGCCATGATAACAAAGCTGAATGTGGTCCGTGTCGAGCGGCAGTAAGTGAGGCAAACACCGTCACATTTATATATATATTATTCACGTTTCAGCGCCAGCGCGTCTGGTCACACACGCAGGCGCTTCCCTATAGCTCGATTCCTGCCGTCAAGCAAACCATTAAATGCATTCCAAATTTCTACCAGATGAGTGAATGCAAATACTGAATTGCTTCTCAAAAGCGCGCCTCAAACTAATCGCATATGAACAATTGGGACACGGAACAGCGATACAAGTTCAGAGGCCCTAGTGTAAGTTTCTTTCGACAAACTCGATTTAACGCATCGAACGCTTTCGGTGCTCCGATTGTCCGTCTCGTGCTCTCCACCAATTTTCACCAAAAAAGTTAAGTTCACCTATATTTAATCGCTTATGGAGAGTATAGTAGCATTCCTGCGCTACTTATCGTGCGTTACTTACTGTCTATACTGTTCCATGAAATGTTGGAACTAGTTGCCACTCGGTGATGTGTGTGCTCAGTGTGCTCTGTGTGCTCTGTGTGCTCTGTGTGCTCAGTGTGCTCAGTGTGCTCTGTGTGCACTGTGTGCTCTGTGTGCTCTGTGTGCTCTGTGTGCTCTGTGTGCTCAGTGTGTTCAGTGTGCTCAGTGTGTTCAATGTGTTCAGTGTACTCTGTGTGCTCAGTGTGCTCTTTGTGCTCAGTGTGTTCATTGTGCTCTGTGTGCTCTGTGTGCTCTGTGTGCTCTGTGTGCTCAGTGTGCTCAGTGTGTTCAGTGTGCTCAGTGTGTTCAGTGTGTTCAGTGTGCTCTGTGTGCTCAGTGTGCTCTTTGTGCTCAGTGTGTTCAGTGTGTTCAGTGTGCTCTGTGTGCTCAGTGTGTTCATTGTGCTCTGTGTGGTCTGTTTGTTCAGTGTGTTCAGTGTGCTCTGTGTGTTCATTGTGCTCTGTGTTCAGTGTGCCCTGTGTGCTCTGTGTGCTCAGTGTGTTCATTGTGCTCTGTGTGCTCAGTGTGTTCATTGTGCTCTGTGTGATCTATTTGTTCAGTGTGTTCAGTATGCTCTGTGTGCTCAGTGTGCTCTGTGTGCTCAGTGTGTTAACTGTGCTCTGTTTGTTCAGTGTATTCTGTGTGCTCTGTGTGCTCAGTGTGTTCATTGTGCTCAGTGTGCTCAGTGTGTTCATTGTGCTCTGTGTGCTCTGTGTGCTCTGTGTACTCAGTGTGCTCTGTGTGCTCTGTTTGTTCAGTGTGTTCAGTGTGCTCTGTGTGCTCAGTTTGCTCTGTGTGCTCAGTGTCTTCATTGTGCTCTGTGTGCTCTGTTTGTTCAGTGTGTTCTGTGTGCTCAGTGTGCTCTGTGTGCTCTGTGTGCTCAGTGTCCTCTGTGTGCTCAGTGTGCTCTGTGTGCTCAGTGTGTTCATTGTGCTCAGTGTGCTCAGTGTGTTCAGTGTGTTCAGTGTACTCTGTGTGCTCAGTGTGCTCTTTGTGCTCAGTGTGTTCATTGTGCTCTGTGTGCTCAGTGTGCTCTGTGTGCTCAGTGTGTTCATTGTGCTCAGTGTGCTCAGTGTGCTCAGTGTGTTCAGTGTGTTCAGTGTGCTCAGTGTGCTCTTTGTGCTCAGTGTGTTCATTGTGCTCAGTGTGTTCATTGTGCTCTGTGTGCTCTGTGTGCTCAGTGTGCTCTGTATGCTCAGTGTGCTCTGTGTGCTCAGTGTGTTCATTGTGCTCTGTGTGCTCTGTGTGCTCTGTTTGTTCAGTGTGTTCAGTGTGCTCTGCGTGCTCATTATGTTCAGTGTACTATATCTGCTCGCGTTGTAATGTGACAAAGTGACAGACTCATCATTACAATGTTATGATTTGGTGAGTTCATTTTCAGATTAGTTAACATAATGTATGTTAACGACATGATAGAAACTTTGTGTTCGGCTTGAGTTTTGTAGTTTTGCTGCCAACTGGTTTCGGCGCTTACAATATAAAATATGATTTCCGTGAAACTAGTGGACATCTTCAATGCCACGATTTACGGCGTATAAGGAAGACACCGAAGAGGCGCCTACATTGCGAGTGTTATTATAACGAAGTCACCGGTAGACCAGTTTGTTATAATTTCCTAATACGATTCACTTTAGCCACGTTCAGCTCAGCTGAGGTGATAACTCGCACAATAAATGAGCGTCAATATTTACTGAAACTATCGAAATATGTGCTAACACTCGTTGTGTATTTAAACAATTTCAGAATAATATAGCATGAGAGAATTATTTACTTTGAGTGTTATCGCGCTATCACAACACGACACGCATACGCGGCGCCTCCGTCGCACAACACAACCTGTGAGCTCGCGCGTGACGTCACATGGCCCGGCTCCGCTACAGCCTGCAGGCACCACCGCTGCAGGTGACGCGTCATCACGTCACCCACTGCCACCGCATGGTGTCGCATGGTTAGAGTTACGGGCGCCTCACACATTGGAAGTTAGAAAGTACATAACAACACGCTGCTCTAGCGCTGCGCTATGTTCATTTTCATCTACACAAAATTGATCGGAATTTTGATTGAATCAAATGACAACACTACTTTGCGTTGTTCGAACACCAGTGTGCGGGTATGTGTGTCGTTAGACGAGACACAGTCGATGTTGCGACGTGATTCATCAAGTGTTAATAAGTGTGATACAGTACAGATAACATTTTTGTCTGTATAATTATAATTAATTAGAATACCTATCATAATAGATGCTAGGATATGGTTGGGTATTTAAATATGAACTAGTGATATCCTGTATATTTATTACTAAAATGAGTCTCGAGTTCGATTTTGATGAAAACTAAAATTGAAACATTGGATTAAAAAAAAAATATATATATATATATATGTATATTACTGGTCAGGAATCGATCCAGTTGATATTAGAAAAAAAAACACTTGCTGTATTTTTACACCATCCGATAGTGTATCTAATAAGGATCAAATTCTGTGAAGTAATGACATATGGCAAAATAAAGGAAAGAGCTTATTTTTAACAAAAGACTAGGTATTTTATTTTCCTTACATCATCTAACTATTAAACCTTAACTGATTAATTGTTCAAAATTATGGCCATTATTTTCAATAACTAGTTGGATTCGACGTTTCAAGGATTATGTACTGCATTAAGCAGGCGCTGCAAGTTTGTTATGAAAAAAATAATTGAGTAAATTGAGTATTATTTCGAACAAGGTACTTGAAAATATGAATAAGTTTATTAAACTACTTCCCAGAATTTGATCCTTATTGGCGACACTATCGGATAGTGTAATAATGCAGCAAGTGTTTTTTTTTTTCAATATGAACGGGTTCGATTCCTGGCTAGGAATAGGTATTGTTTTATCAAAAATCCAATGATGCAGTGTTACTTTTCATCAAAATCGGGCTCGAGACCACTTTGAGTATGTTTTGCTGTTCCTTATAGTTTCGGATTTGGCCATCCACGCCCACTTGAAAAATTCGGCGTAGCTTGCGCCGGCGCCGCGCGGCCGCTACGAAAGTAACTCACATTGAACCTCGTATCGTTAATTATGTATCGCAAAATATTTGACTCTTACGAAATGGCGTGAGCTCAATGGCTCAATGATAACAACATAATGTAATGCTGCGTAAATACCCGACGCAACATATTATAATAAGGCTTGTTATCTCATTCTGGTTTATATTTGTCTTCAAGTTGTTCCGTGCACTTAGATATGCCTTAGGAAACCCTGTTCCCGCTAAGCAGCCTATTATAAGCCGATCCATATATATGCATATATGCTCGAATGGGGATCAGAACAAGAGTGTACACTAGCCAAGCTTGTGGCACGGGTGCGGGTGTGGTGTCCGCACTGTGTGCCTGTGTGTCTGTGTGCCTGTGTGTCTGTGTGCCTGTGTGCCTGTGTGCCTGTGTGCCTGTGGCGTGTCGCTGCAGCGGGAGACACGCAACACATTTCTCGTGTCAAATTCAATTAGTGTTCGCTCGTTATGTGCGGCCACGCCTACCGGGCGCTTTGTGTTTATTATTGCTTATCTCAAATGACCCAATAACAGCGACTGCCGATACAGGAGGTGCGAGTGACACCATCCACCACACTAATGAATATTGTATGGTCGCCTTGGTTACTTGTATGGAGTGACATGAGTATGTCGAGCGTACATTAGGTTTTTCTAGACTAATTTAGTGCTGAATCGTAATTAAAGTAATTATTTTATTACGATTCGGCACTAGCACTAGCACGGGCGACTGAACTGGGCTGGAATTAATGGAAATGATTTTTGATAACGGCGGAGGTGTTCAAACTGCTTAAATCAGCTAAAATGCAAATGTACACCACTAATGAATTTTACTATCATTAAAAATGAAATTATCTTTATTTAAAAATATTGAATTGAATACTAAAAACGTATTATGTCCAATGTTTTACCAGTCAGTCTGGATAGGTATTTAATTTATTTGGTGCATCCTAGAGGCAAGCCGTCACCGTAGTGGTGGCTGGAAGACAGACAGGGAGCTTTGTGTTGGTGCGACTGTAGCGAGGCAGTAATAGCGGCGCGTTGCGGCGCGGCGGCGCGCGGCGTGGTAGACCCCTCTACTACGACTACCTCCACCCCGCGACACGTGACCTAACATCTGCACCGCAACGTGAATGCTCTACGATGTTTTACATTTTCACGAAAATTTATCACTAATTGTCTTATTAATATTGACAAATGCAAATTTCTTTAAGTTTTAATGTCTACTAAAGGAAGCGTTAAATTCATTTGTTATTTAAAACATCTTGCTGCATATAGCGACATTTGTATGTATGTGGTAACGTTCACATGTGATGCGGCGGACAGCTAAATAATAAAAATAAATTACTCAAGTAGAGTACAAAGATATTCTGAAAAGTGCTATGATGTATTAATATAAGTAAAATAAATTGTAGTTTGTGTTTATAAACAGTTTCATTATTTTGACGCGCGCACACACACACACACTCACGCGATGCGCGCCCCTCCCTTGTGACGGTTGTTCACAAGTCACATGACAAGTTTAATGTTTAGCGCAAATGAAACTGATTAGGTACTGATTACTGAGATGTTTGCCAAGTAGTGTGTAACAAATCATAAATTAATTATCATTCCGCAAAAATAAAAATAAAAATTATAAGCTAAAATAATTCTGTTACCTCATTTAAATTCAATTTTTGTTATGTTACCTTAATGTTGAAATGAAATGTAATGATTTATTTTGCAATTAGGATATTCAATCACTTTTACACGTCTTTTTTTAAACTAGATGGCGTCGGCATTTCCTATGACTATCCCTGAGAAGAAACGCCGAAACAAACTCAGGGGTCAAAGTCTATTTTAAAGTCTAGACAGATTGTAATGATGTAAGGATTTATGTGAGACAAATATAGGGTGGAATAGCCTTTTGAAGAAAGTGCCATAACTATTTGAGCTGACCTGTCGCAACAGAGGGCAAGCATGGATCAGTTATCGTGAGAATTCATGAACTTAAGAGCGTTCAGCCTAGATTTCACTCATATTTACAATGTATAGCGGTTATATATAAGAGACCATTTAAATTTCAACGACATTATGATTTCAAGATAATGAAGTAAATAATATAATAATTAATGGCAAAAATTGTATATAAAAAAAAGGAAAGGCTAAAGAGCGGCTCAATCCCAAGCGTTTTTGTCATCTAAATAGTCCGAAATTTTATAGTATCCTTTTTTACAAAGTTTAGATTTAATTACAATTTTGAACTTCTTTAATGTTAAATTACGTATATCATTGAGAAGTTTATTGTAAAAGCGTATACATTGTCCCATGAACGAGTTGCTTATTCTGTGGAGGCGCGTAGCATGTACAGCAAGGTTGTGTTTATTCCTTGTGTTCAAAGAATGAGTATCAGACAGTTTGATAAAGTTTGAAATATTTTTATAAACATATATTAAATTTTCAAATATACATATATTGTGACAAATGTACAGTTAGACAGCCCTTTTCTGCAAGACGAATATAGTATTGATGTCTGCAGGGTTTCCCCAGAGGAGGATGCCGTAAGTCATAACGCTATGAAAATAACTGAAATAAACTAGACGACCCGGTTGGCGCAGTGGCTAAGCGATTAGCTTCTGCGCTACGTGTCCAGGGTTCGATCACCGCACGGAACAAATATTTGTATGATCTACAGATAATTGTTTCGGGTCTGGTTGTGTGTGTATGTGACATGTATGTTTGTAAACTGTACCCACGATACAAACTATTCTGGCTGTATCCACATCAATTAAGTGCTGAATTTTCTTGACAGCAAACGCGGTAGAGCTAAGCCTACCCGATAATCTGTTTATTTGCGGGCCCCATTGCAGTTTGGCGTCTATAGTGATCCATAGAAAAACTTCGAATCCACAATATCCAAATCCACTCCATTTAATTTAACATTGATTGGTACTTGTCGGACATTGGGCGTTGAAAATTTGAGACATTTGGTTTTTTTCTCATTAAGGAGAAGATTATTAACATTGAACCAATGAACTAAATTAGATAGTGCAACGTTAACTTCGGGAAAATCTAATAATTGTCGTCGAATTTTAAAAATTAGGGAAGTATCATCCGCAAACAATACTACCTCGTGATCATCCCGTACGTTAAAGTTTGTATATAGTTTTCATTTATTATGTAATTTTGTATGCCCAGTGGTAAAATATGGTCGAACTGTTTGTTTCCAATATGACCGTGTATTTGTACCCATATTTGCAAAATAAAATACGAGTTTCTTTTATCTTTATTTTTACATACGAATGTACAATCCTCGTCAAAAATATTGTGCCCATGCTACAAGCTACGCGCACTGGTCGAGCAAGGCAACATGACAACCCGGTGGAGTGCGGCCTCCTCGCTCACTCGCCGCATCACGCACCGCGTTCCCCTTAGTGCCATTTATCATTTTACACTAATATTAGCTGAAGACGTTACGACTGCCGATTATAAAAAAATAAACTAAACTCTACAAACAATGTTCATAGAAACTAATTTTTGATGTTCAAAGTCATTAGACATGATAAGATAGTTATTGGACTACATATACGAGCTGCCCGCAGCGTGTGCAATGCGTACAGGTGAGCGTCGCCGGCGCCGATGTTATGTATGTTTAATGCTCTATGGCTGAATAGATGCAAATAAACCGCACGTATTTTATATCGACCTATTGTAACGTATGAGTTATTGCCATGACAGACCAATAATTACTTATTGCGATTCTATTGCGCTTTCAACTCGACTATGTTACGACTGTATGTACCGACTGTACGTGACTTTGAGTGAAATAATTGTCTCGTGCTCGCCTTGTATTTCTTGAGCCATGTGCACACAAACACCTGCACGATTTCGATTTACTCACCTATATTTCATTGTGGAGTGGGTATTTTTTAAAATTCATTTAATAAAACGAAAAGTCATAAGAGAATGCATTTATTTCCTCTTTAAGATTTCTTCTGTATCGTGGTACAGTTTACAGAGTTATATCTTATACTAGCTGACCCGACGAACTTCGTACTGCCTAATAGTCAATGAATGTCGTGTTACTTATTAGCTGAACTTAATTTATGATTTTATGAAAGTAATACAATGAATATAAAATAAATATTAAAATCAGTACTCTATTAAGTTAATAACACAAAAGGAAATAAAAAGTACAAAAAATAAGTAAATCAATCGAGTGTCAGCAAGACATGATTGAATTAAACTATGTACATATTGTGCAGCATGGGATGCACTCTGTTTAATTCTCTTCATTGAAGCACCTTCTGACATACGACATTTTTTGTTTTTTTTTATTAAGTCATTTGTTCATTTGTCATTTGTTCTATATTTAAGTAACTGGATTAGTTTTTTTTAAGAGTTTATTTATTTAGTTATGTTTGTAAATAGTTAGTTTTAATTGTATTATATTAAAATAGCTTGATATATTTTCCTTAGTTTACACAAAATAAATTTCTGAACGCACGCATAAATATTTGACAACCAATAAATATGTCAATGCAGCGAAATTCTAAGTCTATGGTCAATGCTTTTTCATTACTGACATTATTCTACATTTTTTAAATCTAAAATACGCGATTACCCGAATATTGTGGATATATCTCGTCGATTCGAAACCTTTATTTAAATATGTTCTTTAATTTGAGGGGAGAGTTTACCGTATCGACGGGATGAACATTAAATGTTTGACAGTTACGAAACCCATGAACATTTTGTATGGCAAAATGTTTTGTCTTTGATTTAATTTTCAACCGACTTCAAAAAAAAGGAGGAGGTTCTCAATTCGATTGTATTTTTTTTTTTTTTTTTTATATTTGTTACTCGATTTCTCGAAGACGCCTGGACCGATTTAAAAATTCTTTTTTTATTTGAAAGGGTATGCTTGTCATTTGGTCCCATTGTCATCAGGTCAGGACCTAATGATGGAAACCCTGAGAAATCGAGGGCATCTCTTGAAAATTGTAGGCCAGCATGGGGTAAAAACTTGATATTTATGTGTATATCTGATGAGACTACAATACTATGGAGGTTTAGGGCAGATCTGATGATGGAGACGACAGAGGATCGAGGGAACTCCTACACGGTACATCTTAACTACCTCGTGTTTGGGCTTATTTTATTCGTGTTGACAAGATCTTTACACCGAGATGGGTAATGACTGCCACTGCAAGGTCCGTGATGCAGGTGCAGTACAGTTTAGGGAACTCCTTAATGGTTGATAGCAGCTACATAGTGTTTGGGCTTATTTTATTCGCACTTTAAGCCGAGATGGGTAATATTGCAGATTCGATAGTGAAGACAAAAAACAGTTTAAGGATATCCTAAATGGAGATGTTTTCCGACGTTCAAGTATTGGAAGGAAGATTTCTTAACGTCGTTATTTCTTAATAAGTCAAGTGTTGGCGTCTGAAAATCATAATTTCATGATGCTGAGCTGATGATGGATGTCATGGTTCTCCTCAACGGTAAGGAGTTAGGGAATAAAACTTCCGAGTTTGGGATCATTCAATATATTTTGATGAGTCAGACCCTCTATACCAAATATACGGGACATTTGGTATAGAGGGTCTGATGATGGAGCCAGGAGATAGATGGTGGAATTCTTCAGTAGCTACTAGTAAACCCCTTAAGTTTGGGCTCATTTTAAATCTCTAAAAGTCAAGACTATCACAGTATTAATTACAATAGTCGTCTTAATCTTTTCATTTCTCGTAATGCGTTTTCATCATGTGGTCGGCTCAGTAATTTATTTGATTTTAAAATCACATAGTGCAATACCATGTAAGGTTTTCACTCGACTTGGGGCAACATACATTTGACCTTTGTAAAGTTTTTCAAGAGAAGCGTCTTTACTAGGTCTACCCATCACTCAAAATTGTAAAATAATTAAATTTTTTAACAAAAAATAAAAACCGACTCCAAAAAACTCAAAAACAAAACTAATAACTAAAAAGCAAAAAATAAATCTTTTATTAAACAATACAGTAGTTGAAGAATATTGAAGTCGGTGCCAAGTAAAACATGCAATGATAAACCGACACGATTGGCGAAGTGCATTTGTCATGTCCGACGCATAATTCGCCTCGCACTCGACAATTTTTACGTGAACTCGTTGTTTCAATGTCGCTATTATAGCAGCAAGGTATATTACTTTTATGTTTTACTTGGCACCGATTTCAATATTCTTCAACTACTGTATTGTTTAATAAAAGATTTATTTTTTGCTTTTTAGTTATTAGTAGGGATGTTACGGAGCTTCGACTCCGAATCCGATATGTCGGAACCTCCGATTAAAATTACACCTCCGAATCCGGCTCCGGTTCCGATATATCAAAACGGAGGTATATATCGGAGTTACAAGTTATGACTTGCTATCGCTGCAGCGCTACTGAGCGCTTTCTATGTGACACTGACATCTGACTGAGTATATGTGTTCTGTGCAACTGATGAACGAAGAGTGAACGAGTTGCGACAAGTTTTTTATTTTTTATTTATTTACATTTTAAATTCGTAGATTTGCTCCGACTCCGACTCCGATTCACCTCCGACTCCGCGGAGGTCACTACGAGAACCTCCGACTCCGATTCCGCCTCCGATAAATCCACCTCCGTAACATCCCTAGTTATTAGTTTTGTTTTTGAGTTTTTTGGAGTCGGTTTTTATTTTTTGTTAAAAAATTTAATTATTTCGTCAATTTTCTAATGTTTTTAATAGTTATTCTGCTATTCTGGACGGAGACAAATACAACAAATCAAAAATCATGAAAATCGGTCTAACCTTTCTCGAGTTATAAGTGTTCGAACAAATCCGACTTTGTTTTATACGTATATACTAGCTGTGCCCGTGACTTCGTTCGCGTGGATGTCGGAACTTAACAATGAATTTTTTGGTGCGAAACGACATTTAAAAAAATATTATAAAAGTTACGTGAAGTTAAGAAGACCAAATGCACTTAACCCTATTTTTTTCTAAAATAAAAGAATTTTTCTAAAATAAAAGTAGCCTAAGTTACTCTTTATTAGATCAGCTACCTGCCAATAAAAGTCCCGTCAAAATCGGTCCAGCCATTTCAGAGATTAGCCTATACAAACAGACAGACAGATAGACAGACAGACAGACAGACAGACAGACAGACAGACAGACAGACAAAAATTGTAAAAAATGTTATTTTGGTGTATGTACCGTATATGTATTCATATGCATGTAGTAAAAAACGGTTATTTCAATATTACAAACAGACACTCCAATTTTATTTATATGTATAGATGTATAGATATAGATAGTGGCAGGGTTTAGTGCATCATACAGGGGCGCGGGGCGGTCGTAGGTACTACACGCTTAGTTTACCCACGAGCCGATCATTATTGCTTCGGGTTAATTGTCCCGCTATGGGCTACACGCTACGTGCTACGTGTTACACGCTACATGATACGCGCTACTCCCTATGTGCTACGGGCTACGCGCTGCGCCCATCACGCTACGCGCTATGTGCTACGTGCTACGCGCTACGCGCTACGACCTACACACTACATGTTACCCATTGCGTGATACACGCAATGTACTACAAGGTATTTGCTACACGCCCGGTACTCCGTGCAACATTGTGCAGGGAACGTTCTACACTGTACGTGCTACGCGCTACTGCTTCAGTGACAACATACTGTCCTCATTAGGGGCCATCCATAAATTACGTCACACGAATTTCATGCTTTTTTGACCCCTCCCCCGTCCTTGTCACAGCTGGTCACATTTGTGAGACTCCCCCCTCCCTAGTGTGACGTCACATATTTGCAATTTTATATCCAAAAATTATTAAATTAAAACAGCAGTTCCGTCGTTTTATTTCCATTTATTTGAAATCACGGCGAGGCTCTCAAGGTACTCGCCAACATAACAATTTAAATCTTATATTCACACAGATAGAGTTGGAAATATTTTTAAGTTTTTCGTTAATAGTTCAAGCTTCACGTTTTAATACTTAGATATATTAGATTTTGAAATATGATGTCACGAAACTTAGGACCCCTCCCACCCCTTGTCACACAATGTCACACTTCGTCGACTCCCTCCCCCCCTCTTAACGTGTGATGTAATTTATGGATGGCCCCTTATGTGGGATACCGATTTTATAAGGTTATAGAAAATGTCAGGCTTCTGATATCTACTGGGATCATTTATCTATTGTATTCACGGACTAATACAGTCTAAAAGATATTAGTCTAAATAAGATTCAGATACTTACCTAAGGTACGGTCACCTGCCCAAGTTATTACCGCGATAATGCGCGTAGCTTCCTGAATGGTTGATTTGCGTGATATCCTTGATATACGTTTCATTCGCGTTATCTTTGTACTGAACGCATAGACGATATACCGAGAGACCACATCGATAAAATATATCTTTATCTAATATCACTACGTAGTATCCCTGGTGTGAGAATTGTCAAATGATATGGACGGACATGTTCAAAATAAAAGCGATGTATATGAGTGCGCGCGCGTCGTTGAATTAGTAATAGGTACTTTATAGATCGGCGTCTATTTCCGTCGCGTAGCGTCGCAACTGACGCGTGTCGTGGTCGCGGCGCGTGCTCGCCGTATAATTAGCGGCCTGAATCAATCGATAGGGAGCAATCGCTGTCGAGGCGAAGGACTGGAATTGTCTGAATGACTATCAATTTAACAATTGCCCGAACATGTTTGTTTCACGATACGACTGACACTGTACTTGGTCCAAACCAAAGTTTATGTGTGTGGTTCACCCCCGCCCATTAATATCCGCAACCTAGGCATTCTGTCATCACGAAGTTGCGGATGAAGGATGTCCGAGGACCGACCCACCTGAGCATTTGTGTTGGGGTCAGTTGACACGTTAAAAAAAACAATTTTAAAACTAGTTTTTTTAGGATTAAAATAAGGTGTACTGACTTTAACTTAACCGACGAGATTAAATATAGTATTATTATTATGTCGACTGCCTCGGACATCATGGCCTGTCTTGCAGCAGGAGCTCAGGTCCTATAGCACGGCACGCCAACATTAATGACATTATTCGTCGTACTCTTGTTACCGCCGGCGTGCCAGCCGTATTAGAACCAAGTGGTTTGGCACGTGACGATGGGAAGAGACCAGACGGCATGACATTATCGCCATGGAAGTTGGGTAGGCCTCTGATGTGCGCCATCTCATCTTCCAAGCTCGGTGAGCTGTGCTGGTGCTGCTGCTGCATCTGCAGAGACCCTTAAACGGCGAAAATATAGTAACCTGATAAGTGGTTATATTTTCGAGCCGTTTGGGGTCGAAACACTTGGGTCATGGGGTCCGAGTGCTCGCCTTTTGTTTAAAGAGATCGTAAAGCGGTTAGTCGGCTCTACACGTGAGCAGAGGGCTGGCCTATTTTTTGGCCAAAGAATCAGCATTGCCATACAGCGTGGCAACGCTGCCAGTCTTCTGGGCACACTGCCTGTTTTATATATATTTTGATGCGTTGATGTTTTTTATATTTTTTACTTTTGTAATATGATTAGTGTGTAAATATAGCTTAACATATTTAAAATTAATAAAGCTTATAGTGTATTATTATGATAATTTTATTTATAAAATGGCTTGTGGAGGTGTGTGTGTGTTGCTTCACTAAACGTCCAATGCTTAGTTGTAGTAGGTGCAGTCGGGCTAGGTGAGTGACCATCTTATGTTACAGCTGGTGTATCGGTAATAAATTAAGCGCTGATGCGACCACCGGCGGCGCGCGCTGATCAACGCGCCGCGCCCGCGCACTCCGCCGCCCGCCGCTCGCCCCTCGCCGCCGCTGGACGTTATTGCTGCTCGTGTAATTTCCACAAATTTCCATTGTGGCCGCGTGTCCGTTTTATAGCTCATTGTTTGTCACCGAGGTGCTACCGTTCGAGGCTCATCTGCATGTTCTTACGGCGCAGGCGCAGGCGGCAGGGTTGCGTCGCAGACTCGACCGGTTTGTATTCAGCACATGATATGCTAACGATACGTTTTTATAATTTTTGACAATCAGTGTAATAGTAATTCGCTGTTCACAATGATCGCTTGCCGTTTTAGTTAAAGTATGTCATTAAGTACCTAGCACAGTGTAGTGAGCACTAGGTCGCAAGCACCAGGACTCCGTCACGGCTGTGGATGTAGGCTCCCACCCAAATGTCATCATTTCAGTAATTGTATTGACTGTTCCTCACTTGGGATTTAATTTCAGGGTCTTAGTATCTGATGATTAAGTACCTAGATGCAAGACTAGTGAATGAGCATTAATACGTTTAATATACACATTAATAACGTCATTATTTGCGCGTATCTATTCAAGCGAAGTCTGATGCAAGCGGCCTAGAACATATGGGGGTGACCTACACGTTATGGATGCTGTCACGTCCCACGGCGGTATTCCGGTTCCGGTTTGTATACAGATGAAGATATAAGTCATGTTTAACATGTTTGCAGTAGAAGTGGTAGCATAGAAGACTCGAGCTAGATGGCGCTAACGTCGGGCAATGTTAATGTTGACACTGTTTATTTATTTATCCACCACATACAACCACTTACAACCTATTCACTCTTCAATAAAAATGCACACAGGCTTAAACAGTAAATTATAAGAAAATAACAATCATTCTTCTCTCTCGCAGATCCTCATACATTCTACCAAAAACAACATAATTATGTAAAGAAGAATATTAATTACTTATTGGACGATAGTTTTAATACCGCTGTGACCCGGTCAGGTCGGCGCGGGCCACTGTCGGGTAGCTGCTCCTGTCTCCGAGTATGACCATTTTTACTATCAGACATGGGCGCTCACTACTTGGAAAACCAAACATATACCTACAGTATAATAAACACATGCACTAAGGTTGGGTCGCTGCGGAGCTCGACCCCCCCCCCCCCCGCCCCGCCCCTCGCGCCTCGTTGCAACCTTTTCAAGGTTTTGTCGTTAACCATAGTGCCATTACTTAAGCTGTCATGTAAGTGAATACTGTTTACCTGTGCGCGACAGTATCTCCCTGAAACTTTTATAACTAAGCAACAACACTCTTCCTTACGTATACATAGTTATTTAACATGATCTGCGTTTATTAATTAATTTGGACCAAAAAACGTCAATTGAACCGTGTGATACAACCGTGTCGAAAAAATAACAAGTTATTCAAATATTGTAACGCAACATTTAAATAACTTGTTAATTACCTACGTAATATATTCAACGTGCGCCGCGCCTGCGCCGTGCGCTGTTACAGCAGTGTTTACAATACTAGCTGTTTCCGTGACTCCGACTGTGCAAAAACATTTTTCACACAACCTTTAAACCTCCATTTGAATTTTAGATAATCTTTTCTTCGCGATTTCTATACCCCATAAGAAATCTGCCAAATCTCAAGCTTATATAATTTTAGAAACTATAAAACCCATAGGTTTTTAAAATTTCGTAATTAGTGAGCGAGTGAGTGGTATTTCACTATACACACTTACACACAAACACACCGATCGGAATATTGTTATCAATTTCACACAACGGCGAAGTCGCCTATAATTTGACTGTTAAATTGTTACTTTTGCCTCAGATTATTACGGAAAAACATTATTATAATCATGAAAAGTACATCTCGAGTGCATGCAATCTGCGACTGCAATCGTTGGATATTTTTGCGTCATGACTGCACTAAGCGTTAATTTTTTTTTTTGGCTCTCGCCTATACTTATGTTGAGTTGTGAGTGTTCTGCAGCGCGCTGTCGCGTGCACGGCGGCGGCGGCGCCGGCGCGGCGAACGAGCCAGCCTTGGCTGATTTAGCGTGAGTTGTGCGATGAGGACGACGGTGACGGCAGCTCAACCCCGCGATGCCCACGACTCGTTCCGGTCACATGACAAGTGGCACGCCCCGCTTGCGTGCCCCACTATTCGTTTGAACCGACGCGACGTCGGCGCCCCATTGTGAGGCAAAACCGAATAAGGTCTACATGTTTCTTTCGCACATGTTTCTTCAAAATGTTTATCTTGGTTTTCGAGTCCTTGAATGGTCCTCATCAACAACCCTCAGGTCAGAAAGCCTGCCTTCGGTACTGCCGCTTTATCTGTTCCTGTGGTCGACTTTAATATGCTCTCCTTTCTCAACACTAGACACTCGAAGTTATTTTAAAGTGTTCAGTTCAATTGATCAGCACAAGACTATCGTCATGCCAATACTCAGCCCACTTTAGTGACGCAACAATCGAACCAGTCAGTGGGCTTCCTTACTTGGTGTGGATGGCTTTACGATACCTAACCAACAGGTTCCAAGTATCTGGCGAGAGTGGCGTTAACAGTGTGTGTGAGCTGAACACTCTTGGTGTTCACCTGACGAACGTGTGCGCTTCTGTGTCTGAGCGACATTGTCGAAGGCAAATCGACAAAGCAGTACCGACTCCAGGAGGTATACACATAAATACATAATGATGTATAATTGATTGGTGAGCCACCTTTCAATAGCATTGACTCGATTCAACATGATTATATTGCCATATTAGTAAAAAGGAAAACAGCGGAGCGCACAAGGTGGACGACAATCCTAAAACATTGCAACACGATCATAAAAGGAGTTTGTTATCTAAATTCGTTGGTCAACCTCGGAGAGTTCAGGAGGCTGCGGCTAGGGCTGTGCAATGTGCATGGCAAGCTTGCGTCGGAGTCGGCCGAGGCGCGGCGCACGGCGCACGCGCCCCTTGTTCACACGCGGACGCTGCGGCTGCGGCTCAGTTACTACTTGACAGGTACAGCCGGCCAGCAGCACAGTACAGTACAGCCGGTCGCGTGATCCGTGAACTTTATACATTATTTTCAGTAAATTTTATTCCATCCAGTCGCCTGCGATTATCATGACTGATGGACTTATTGGCTCAAGATTAATAAAAAAAAATGGTAATTATAAAGATCTATATATACTCGCCATTTGAAATAGCAAAATATTAGGCAAATATATTTTATTGTCTTATGTAGTATTTTTTGCAAAACACTTTGTCGAACACGATACTAATATAATAATTTAAATATCAATATATATATATATATTTTTATTTATTACTAGGAAATATGCTTCCTACTCATAATATATTTATATTCGATTGTCGTTTATAGGAACGGACCAAGTAAGCACCTAATATGCGCTTATAACATTATGCAAATGTACACGAGAGAATGCCAATAAGGACAAGAATAAACGACTCAACATTATAATGATGAAACAATTAAGTTCAGTCGCACTTTCTTAAGTCGAGTTGCCACGGACCCTGCAATCGTTATAAGAGTTCTACAGTAACTGACGCCCGAGGCGACCGGCTGCGGCTGGTCCGCGCCGGCGCCGTGGCCATCGCCGCGGCCTGACGACGTACAGGCCGCGGCAGGTAGCGGCGTTCGTAGGTGTGCGGCGGCGGCGCGCGGCGGCGGCGTGTGTGATCCTGTGAGTCGCCAGTTGTCCGAAGTGTGGCGCATGGCGGTTCTGTTAAGTGTTGGGTCTAAGCAGTCGATCGTGATGTAACAGCTAGCGCAGGTTCTGAACACGCTTGCGTTTCTCGGCCGCCCGCGACTCTGTGTCAAGGTCATCGCTTCACATTATCATAAACAATGTGCATATGGTAGCGCCGACGCGCCGCGCTGCGCCGCGACGCATACGCAGCCACACAGCCGCGCAGCTACGTACTCATACAGTCAAGTCATGAACACTGTAATCTTCACACATCGTAGGTTTACAGCTTACAGCATTGTAGCTTACCAGTAACTTTGAAAACCAAAGACACAACAATAATAATGTCTACAAGTGAAATAACGATAACTTCTAATCACGATGCCATCCTCATGCAACAAGACTTGAATAGACTATCTGAATGGTGTATTACTGAATTGTGAAAAGTGTAGTCACATTAAGTTTAGTCGCAAGCTACATAACATAAATACTTCCGACAGCATAAATGGAACCCGTCTGGCAGAAGTTAGACATATTCGCGATTTGGGTGTCATTTTCGACAGCAAACTGACTTTTATACCGCATGTCGATGGTATGATCAAAAAGGCTTTACGCACCTTAGGATTCGTAATACGTAATAGTATAAAGTTCACTAAGCCAAGAACAAAGGTTACACTATACTACAGCTTGGTCCGCAGTATACTAGAATACTGCAGCGTCAGCGTCGCTTGGAGGCCACACTATGCAGTCCATTCGCTAAGAATTGAACGCGTCCAAAAAAGATTTTTTAAACTATCTGGGGTACTCGGCTGGGAAAGATGTCACAATGATGTCGTACATTGAAAAACTAAAACATTTTAAAATGAGCTCTCTAGAAAATCGTAGACAAAAACTAGATTTAAAATTTATATACAAATTATTCAGAAATAAAATAGACTGTCCTACACTTTTAAATAAATTCTCACTAAGAGTTCCCTGTAAACCCCCCCGAAAACCTATAGCACCTCTGGTTCCTCCATTACGACGCACCAAGCATGGCGCAAACTCACCGGTCCCACGATTATGTAGGGTTGTCAATGAACGTAGCGACCTAATTGATATCCACGCAGATAGCTTGGCGGCCTTCTGCCGGAGCACAAATTCCAATAATTGAAATACAAACATGTCCAGTCGAGCATGTCGGGTTATAGAGAATCTCCACTGTTGCGGAGTTGTCATCTCATCAAAATTATACAATCATTAATGTACTAATCTAATCTATCTTCTGTGATGACAACTTCGCAAAGATATGATTCCAATATCAATCTAGTATTAAGGATTTGGTTTTATTTAATTAATTTTAAGTTGTTCCTTTTAACAGTTTAACTCTATTACATGAGGTGTTTGCCTGTATTTGGTTGTGCAGTATTACTTTAAGACTTATGTAATGTAAACAAATGCTCCATACAACACTGTAACAACTGTTGGTAAACCATAATTAAATAAAAATAAAAAACGTTTGCCTCAAATTGTTATTTAAAAAACTGATTATGTTATCATTATATAATTATAACTGATTATGTTATAATTTACATATATGTATGTATGACTATTATCGCCCACTAACTCAAGAGCAATTTTATTAACTGTAGTGGAAACCTGAATGAGAAGTTTTTCTAAGAACTTAAGCGAGCATCCGGCAAGTGGCCTCAACACATTTCTTTTTAATTAGTATTCTTTAATTTTAATGTGGTTTTCTCTATGTCAGGAAATCTAAACGCACACGCCATGGAGCGATGGAGAGGAAGATCGGAGCAAGATAGCTTACGAAACAAGCGACAACACCAAATAGTTCAATGTGTGTCAACACTGGGCATCGCCGACATAAATCAATTAAGTATCTACATAATGTAGAAATTAATTATTAATTGACATGCATAGTTTGAATACTAGAAATAAAAACAAACTTGCAGTCCCCGGTTTTAGACTCAGCAAGACTGGAAAATCATTTATGGGTAACTGTGTTAGGTTCTATAATAATATTCCTGATAGCCTAACGAATTTACCAGATAATAAGTTCAAACCACTAATAAAACGCATTTTGATGTATAGAGCTTATTATAGTATAAATCAGTATATTGAGGATAAAAATGTCTGGCATACGATTCCATCCTGCACATAGCGACCCGCTGGCACTTTAATTAATTGTTTATAAAAATTGAATTATTTTTTATTTTTATTGAATGTACCAGATTTGTTTTTCTTTTTTCTATTGACATTGTATTCATTGAATTTTTAATTTTTTTTTTTTTTATACATTTTGACATGTTTGATTATACACTTTATCTACAATGTTTTATTAACGGGATTGTCATCCATCGTGAGACCGTATTGGTACTTGTTTTATATAATGATAAAATAACTTATAATTTGTTATTATGTGAGAATCGTATAGCCATAATTATATATTAATAGACATGATAGCTGTCTGGCGGTTTGAGCTTGTCATGCTCACTCAAATGTCCTGCTGATGGTGGCGGTGTGTGTCGGGTCATTCGGTTCCCTGCAATATGGTTGAGCTGAGTGACGCTGACACATACGTCATACTCGTGAACGGGTGCTGTCTGCTGGGACTGGTCAGCTCATAGCCGTCATGGCAGTACTGTCAGAAATTTTCAGTTAACAGTTTGTTTCATAATTGTTTAGTCTAGACCTAGCACTACATTTTCCTCACATAATTTTGAGGAAATAATGTATTCATCAATATATTGAATGTTAAATAATTAGAATTTAAAAGAGTAACAATGGAGTTCTTCTCCATAGGAAAACAACACTTTGGAACGTGGCAACTAGAGTCTGACTATTCATAAGTGCCTTGAACTGGTCTACATGCATAAAAAAATATTTTATTATTATTATTATACTTTTTTTATTGTAAACTTTATGTTTGTTGTCACATAAATGTTTTTTAGAGCTCCAAACTAAATGCAAAAACTTTGGCACATAATAAGTTCTCCGCCGAGACCGACCGACAGCTGAGCGCGAGCGGCTGGCGCGGCTGGCGCGGCTGGCGCGGCTGGCGGCTGGCGGCGTACGCAACTGTGCAACCAAACGCTGATTAATAAATAATACATTGTCGGACGTGGCTCAGCTAACGCGCCGCATGTCCCTGCCCACACCCTCGCACGGCGGGTACCGAGATGCGGGACAACGGGGCGAGAAGGGGAGGGGACACAAATACATTGAGAGTAATTTAACTAAATCAACAATCGCTCGCTTCACTATAGACGAGTATCGATTGCCCGTGATTGCCGCACTAGCTCCTGTACTGTGACTCTGTGAACAACATACTCAGATGTTCATGCTATGCTCGCCTATTTAGGACTTCAGTGGGTGACCAAGGGCTCCTGAACTCTTCAAGCGACGCCTTCACGATCACTACTTTATAGTTTGTCCAACGCCTGCACGAGCAATAAATAATTATCTATTCCAGAACAATTTCTTACCGACGGTTCCGCATACCTCGATCTGTGCAAGAAATCGTTCAAGGGGACCTGTCTCGTCGATCATAACAAGTGCACATTTAAAGCAATTACGATTATCGCGTGAAGGTATTTGTTCAGAGTGAAGTTTACCATTCGCTTCCCTAGATGGCGTTGTACCGTCTAGTACTTCATCCTGAATTGCGGTGTTAAGATTCTCCGCGAATTTTACTTATGCTTTGATAAATTAATATATTTTTGTACTCGCTGGAAACCCTAGTTTTATTTCATTGCGTTTCCTTGGACGGTCTTCGGGACCCTAACATTTGGTCCATTCGAGTCGGACGGTCAATAAGGTCGATATTATACCGACGACCTATTTTTGAGTATCAGCACAGAAAGCAGTGGCAGATCGCCATTGAAGTGCTTAGGGTATCACCGGTGTGTGGTGATTCGACGCTTTGACGGCAGCAGCGGTACCAGAGGGCGCTATTGGACTACTGCGGCAGTTCCGGCAGGCAGTGCTTTAAGACTTCGAGCCTGGAGGCATCATCGACGGTGCCATTGGAGCTGACGAAGTCCAGTGACGTCAAGGATAGTGACAGCGCTGATAGTGACATCATCAGTGACGTGTACAAAGGTTTGGCAGAAGCAGAACTGTGAGTAGAAATCAAAGTGTTGGTTTTAATTTTATGTGGTGAAATATTCTAAGTGTTTAGGACTTGTAGAATTATTAGAAGTAGCTTTAGACTTAGAATAATTTAGGAAAAATGTTACTACGGAGAACCTATGCCCAATTTTGAAATATGTGTCAAACACTTGTAAAAATTTTCGGTTTATTCATTGACTTAGAATAATTTTGTAACTTTCTTTCACGTGTTATATTTGTTCTGTTGTTGTCAACGTTAATATTCAACTTGTACTATTCAGGTTTCAAATATTTAGTGCTTCTTCAAATAATTGTAGTTTACTGGTGAACAATGGAGTCTCTTGTTAAGTTGCAATTGGACACTAAGAATATAATCGAAAGAGGTAGAACTAACTTTAAAAAATCACCAAAAGAACGTTTAACTCGTACGTATATTGAAACGCGATTGGAATCCTTAGAAGAACAGTGGAAAAGTTTTGTTGAGACCCATAGAAATATAGTTGAACAAGCACTGGATATGAAACATAGTTACTTTACTTCAGAATTATATGACAAGACAGAGGATATTTACATGACCTATAAAACAGAGTTGAAGGAGCTCAAAGTTGTTCCTAGTATTAATAAACAGTTAGACACAAATATTTCTAATGTTAAGTTACCAAAGATTTGCCTTCCCACATTTTCGGGACAGTACACAGAGTGGACTTCGTTCCGTGATTTATTTCTATCACTTATAGACAAAAACAAGGCAATCGATGATGTCCAAAAGCTTCATTATTTGAAAGCTCATCTATCGGGTGAGGCAGAACAGTTACTGCGGCATACTCCTGTTACTGCATCTAATTATCAGGAATGTTGGTCAATTTTAACAAAGCGTTATGACAATAAGAAGTTCTTATCAAATAGCATGCTTAAACGATTTGTAAATCAACCAACCATTGTAAAGGAGTCTTCAGTGTCTATTAAAAACCTTTTAGATACCACAGTTGATTGTCTGCATGGTTTGCGTACCCTGGGTATAGATGTAAGTTCTTGGGATGCAATCATCATATTTATAATAAGCTCAAAATTGGACAATGAATCGAGAAAATTGTGGGAGTCTAAAATTGGTTCATCTGATCAGTTACCTAATTTTCAAGAGTTCAAAGAATTTTTGGAATCTAGATTTCGTTCCCTTGAATATTTAGATACTAAAGCCAACAAAGATTGTAATCGTAACGTCACTGTCAAAACTTTTCATGTCGCTTCTCAACCTTGTGTTTTATGTTCAGCCGACCATAAGTTATGTCACTGCAAGGAGTTCGCAAAAAAAGATTGTGACGAACGTCGTGAGTTTGTCCGAGCTAATAATTTATGTTTTAACTGCCTTGCCAAATATCATACAGTTTATTTTTGCCGTCAATCAACAAAATGCCAAATTTGTAAGAAAAAGCATCACACATTACTGCACCCAAAAACCGTCAAGTCTATTGAATCCAGTTCTGGTTCAGTAGACAAGAATGTAGTGGTTGCTACGGCAGCTACTTCTTCTTCAAGCGAGTGTACCAATACTAATAACATTTGTTGCTTTGCAGATGTTCGTAACCTCGGCTTATTAGCTACAGCCTTGGTTAAAGTTGAGTCCAGGACTGGGACTGCTATGGTTTTAAGGGCCTTGATGGATCAAGGCTCTCAGGTCTCTTTTATTACAGAGTCCGCAGTACAGTCGCTCGGCCTCAAGAAAACACCTGCTCACACCGACATATTTCGACTAGGTGATGATGAGGGGGTTTCGATGCCCTCTGAGTGGATGGTTAGATTTAAATTGCAGTCACGCCTAGATCCCACTTTTGTTTTATTTGTCGATGCTTATGTTATGAAAAGATTAACATCACATCTTCCAGAAAGGAAGATTGTTCAGGTATTTCCATTGTTTTCATCCTTTGAGCTAGCCGATCCTTCTTTTGACACTCCTGGTAGAATTGATCTACTGTTGAGTACGCGCGTGGTCGGTGAAGTCTTATTGGAAGGTTTGGTCAAGGGTCCGCCAGGCACACCTGTCGCTCAGAAGACCAAACTTGGGTGGATTTTATCTGGTGATATCAATACGACGTCGTCGCCGTCATTGGTATCAAGGCCAGTATGTTGCAATGCAATCGCAAGCACAGATGTGAATGAGCTGTCACGAACATTTTGGGAGTTAGAGTCAGATCAGTTTTCGTCCAATAAAGTTATATCATTGGAAGAAGAGTATGAGTGTGAGGACTTCTATTCTAACGCGACCAACAGTGACGCAATAGGGCGATATATCGTCAAGTTGCCCTCTAAGTTTAATAATCCCTGTAACATTTATAGTGAGTTAGAAGTCGCAGCTCGTAAACGGTTTCACATGCTGGAAAGAAGGTATGATAAAAGTAACACAAAGATTAGGGTATTTTTCGATACTTCTAGTTCGGGATGCAATGAAGTTTCGTCAAAAGATGATTTAATGATAAGCCCAATCTTACAATCTGATTTGTGTCAGATTCTAATGCGGTGGCGCTGCTATCCCATTAGTTTAGTTTCAGAAGTTATTTATATGTATCATCAGGTTAAGGTTTCAGATGAGAATGTAGATTTTCAGCAAATTTTGTGGCGTGACAATCCAAATTTTGGATTTTTGCATTTTCGGTGGTTGCGTGTCACTTTTAGTTTATCCAAATGTCATAAAGTCAGTTTGGTGACATTCAAAACTAACGAGGTCGCAGTCAAACAGGTTTACATACTTTGTTTGAAATTATGCGTCATTGTGCTGCTTTCAAAACTTCTTTGTGAAATTTCTGATTCCTTAGTAATAGCAGAGGAAAAAATACATCCTTGGACTAGTCCCTCAATAGTTCTTGCTTGGTTAAGTAGTCACTCCAGCCATTGGAAGATATTTATATTAGACAAGTCTACTGATAATCCTACAGTTTGTGCGTCTCGAGTAGAGCAACCTTCCGAATGTATAAACTTTGAGCTTTGGAGTGATACAGAGACTACACATGTTTATCACTTTACTTATGAGAATTCTAATATTAAAAAATTAAGCAGCATGCATTTGCCTCAAGGGATGGTTAAGAATTTTTGGCGCAGGTGGTCAGGTGAATATCTTATTCAGATTCACCATAGATATAAATGGTCACACAAAACTCCAGAACCTAATATTGGAGATGTAGTATTGGTGATGGAAGATGATTTACCGCCGGCAAGATGGCTTTACGATCTTATCATTCAAAACCATACTGGCTCGGACAAAGTCACAAGAGTCTTTACGTTGCAAAAATTCAGTTATAAAAAGGCTCGTTTTTAAATTGATATATTTTTTGTTACCCTATAATGTATGTATTTATAGGTGAAATATTTGAAATTTTGTAAATTGTATTCATTTTAGTTAAACAAAGTGTAAGTTAAGATTGACTATGGCTAATTTCTTTTTGTTTTCATTATACAGTCCACTAGAGTTTGTAAAGCCCACTAATATTTATGAGAATCTATTCATGGTGGGCGGTTGCTTTTAAGTTATTTTTATTTAGCTGTAGTTATGGACATTCTGTCCATGGTGGGCGGTATGTTCAGAGTGAAGTTTACCATTCGCTTCCCTAGATGGCGTTGTACCGTCTAGTACTTCATCCTGAATTGCGGTGTTAAGATTCTCCGCGAATTTTACTTATGCTTTGATAAATTAATATATTTTTGTACTCGCTGGAAACCCTAGTTTTATTTCATTGCGTTTCCTTGGACGGTCTTCGGGACCCTAACAGTATTTGTTTCTCATTGAGCGGCGCGAGCAACGCTAAGCTGAGGGCATACAGCACGACGCTGAAGCCGACGAATCGAGACGCGCCGCCGCGCGCGGCGCCGCCTCTGGCTGAAAACCTATGTGGGCCGCCACACACGGTGCACACTAGTACTTATTATGGTACCGTACGTAATTTTTGGAGAACCTGCATCACAAATTCGCAATATGCTATTATTTTCATGCGACCGATGCGTGCGATTTCCCTTCGACGTCCTCTCCGTTGTATTGAAACACCTAAGCACAAGTAATGTATCCATATTCACAGCGCAGTGTGTGTACGCGGGCGGCGCGTGGCGTATGGCGCATGGCCGTGCGCTTGTGTACCGTGGCCGTGGCCATGGCGCATGGCACGCTCCTCAGCGCCAGCATGGCGGGCGCGGATGGTGCGTAGGTCGCGCGTTATCAGCACAAGTACGCGCAGCACAGCGCGCCGCACTGTAATCAGCGCAGTGTCGTTATTGCGCGCTATAAAGATAACGGTGTATGCCTTGCGCGCTATCTCCACGCGCTCCACTCATCACAACGATTCCTGTTTTGTGCTAACTAGTTAACTAATAAATCTTATTCCAGTTCGAATTCCGATACTTGGTATTAGTTATATAATAACACTAGTTACTACAAGGTATATAAGCCTGAGTATATGCGACCCCGTCGCGGCGGGACTATCACAAGATGCAATTATAAAACTGTTTCGAAAACGACGAAACAACACGCCGCGCCGCCCACCGCGCAGTTCGACTCTTGACTGCGTGATTGGTAATTTCTTGTTATAGGTAAATATGGTTCCTCGACCTTGGAATGAACTGTGAATATGCCTTTTTTACGAAGTTTTAATAATTATGGACATACGTGTCACCTATCAATATAAACTAAGAGTTACCAGCGTCCTAAGCACACGGCAGACACGCTCACTAAATTTGAGAAAATCAGTACTTGGTATTGTACGAAGTAAGTACCTAGGTACTATTATTTATTCTGTGATATTATACCCATCGATGTTTACATAATAATTAAGTATTAGTTGGGAACTAAACGAAACATTTTTATTTATTTCAAAGCAAATAACATCAACTCGAACTTAGAAACGTTTCGTCAAACAAAAGTGTCGAGAACAATACGCCGGCCATGCTGGAGCTTCCTCGCGTCAATGCCTCAGGTATCTGGTCCGGCACTATATTTATTTATTTAGGTCTACCAACACCTGTTGCAGTTATACGTTTAGTTTAATACATACAATAATGTTTTAAGATTACTGCACAACCAATTACAGGTAAACACAGCATGCTATGTGTTTACTAGCTATACAAAAAGGAAAAAGTCACTCATGTCTGCTATTATATGTTATATCAGTTCCTTATCGTATAAAGGCTAAGACAAGTGTGCAGTGATACAAGTTATTTGACAAATAATTATAACAAACATTTTTTTTTTAAGATTGAATATGCAAACGACATTCAACATTGGTACACACAATTCATAGCTGAGTATTGCGGATAAAAGTGACCAGGCTATCAGAATGGATGTCTTTTAGACATCTTCAGTCTTCTATACAATAGATGTGCGCGCGAGCAGTCCCGACGACGCGGGCCTACGTCACCGGGCTCTCCGCTGAGTCAGCGTAGCGCACGCGCCGCCACGTCGTCATCAATGAGCAAGCCCCCCCTCTGCCCCTGCCCCGTTTCACCACTCCTCGCAGTCACATGATGGCCCCGTCCGCCCGCGCCCCGCGCCCCCACCCGCGTGTACGAACCGGCTAGCGTCTGCGGCCCGACTTTCCTGTGCCACCCCTCCACGGTGCCAAGAGCGCGTGCGCCCGCGCCGTGTCATCGACCCTGTTTCCCGCGCTGTCGCGTCGCGGCGTAACCCGCTGTCGGTACTGCTTTGCACTACTTATGAGCTGCTCGGCAGCGACCTTGCACTCCACCATTAAACAGAGGATACCTACAGCGCAGTGGGTGAACAGAGCGCGGAGATGCGTGTGTCGGTGGGATGACGTCGCGTCGGTCGCGTCAGGGCTCTCGCTGCGGGTACACTCTGTATCGATCGCCGCAACAGGTGCCCCTGCCGAGCGCCGCCACTACCACAAACATCTCCCGGTCGGCGGGTTTGTGGAAATTTAAAACATTGACTGATTTCCAATGTATTGTATACATAGTCTACGTTTTAGTTTCTATATGTTTAACGCAGAATAACTTGTGGAGAACAGTTGTTGGACAAATCCATTAGTATGGCGTAGCTTCGACTGGTTTCAAAGCTTTTTAATTTATTTTGCTCAGCCTATCAAGAGAAACGAGCAAAAACTATCAATGGTTGTTGATAACGCAGGGAAGGTATAAGTAGTCCGTTACATATTTTGTTTTTTTGCAGTAATCCTTTTGTATATTATAAAAAAACACAAGCATACCAATACAAGGGGGGTCGTATATTAATGTTTTGTGTTGGGGGTGGGGGTTGGGGGGGGGGGACTACTGGGACACAGCGGGAGGGGGCGATAGGGGTCAGCGTCACGTGACGCGCGCTAATGAGTGAGTGCACTGTGATAGCTGAACGCCGATAGTTGTCGGTGTTACGGTTACGTGACAAACAATGCGGCTCTGTGCCCCTGCCGGCTGCCCTGCCCCTTCTCCGCTAGCCGGCGCATCTTTATTGCAAGTAGTTGTATAGGCAGACCGCCCCCCTTGCCTCGCCAGTCAAGAGTTATGGCGAGGAATCTCACCTACCGAACTATGTCATTTAAGATCTCATTACTGATATTCTCATCATTATTAATATTTATATATAGAAATGAAGTAGAACGCGCCATACGCACGCGCACGAGCACGCACCTGCGTCAGTGTGCGTGCTGCGCCCGATGCACTGTCACGTGAGTGCCCCCCTCCGTCCCGCCGCTTCACGCCGCACCCCGCACCCCGCACCCGCCACAACTCGGTGCACTGGTCTTTCCACGAAACCTGCTTCTATATGATTCCAAACGCAAAACGAAGCCATGTTCACAAAATTAGAAACCACTCACCTTTTACTGAAATGAACAATTCAAACATGCAACAACTAACACATAAAACATTCACTACACCGTAGCCACCCTGAGATTCCATTTTTGGTCATTCACAAAGTTCTTTCTAGAACACGCATTCTCGTCAACTTGATTAAAGTTCTTCATTTCAGTTATTATTTTAGGTCAATGCTGTACAAATCTTCTTATGTTAATAAAATATTGTACCTATTGTGCTTTAAATAATTTAGCGTTAAGTAACGGATTCGAAAATCTGGTACTCGTACTTTTTATTACAAATTATTTTTGGTGTTAATTATTTGTTGATTATTGCAGCTGTGCAGCGCACCTCAGACAAATAGTGTGCCTACTCCAGTACACAGGGAGTATACACAATACACACAATCGGTGCTGCGCGTGCACACACGCGACACGTGACACGCGTCTTCTAACAACAGCGCATTGTGCGCAGAGTGGTGCACGTGGACGCCGCTGCCCATATACGTACGTATACGTTACATCGTTGATATGAATCCCGTACGCATGGTCTCCGACACCAGTACAACACATTGGACGCTCTACTCTTTGCCCGCTACCACAAGGCTGAACTTATAAATCAACAAATATCAATTCTCGCTGAGAGAGGTTTTAGCAGGAGCGCCACACTAAACGGACGCGTTTAGTGTGGCGCTCCTGCTAAAGAGTTCAACGCGTGCGCAGCTCCACGGCAGGGCGCCCGAGCCGGGCGGCCCATCTACGCTTCAAATTCATTCAAGTTGTTTGCAATTTCGTTCCGCCCTTCTTGCACTGAATATATTGCATTGTTTAATCGGCCGTCATTACTGGAAGCAGTGCTGGAACTATTTGTATATGGTTTAGGTAGTCCGGACAGGCTCCTACACTCACGCACCCGCGCACTAGTGAGCGGATAGGCGTAATGTTGTAGCACACGTCGCGTCGCGTGCTCATACATAGGTGTCTCACTCAAGTGTTACGCGGCGCCTCGTTGATTACATGATTCATTCATTATAACGAGTACTTGGAAACAATCACACGCTCCGTTATTACCGTGCAAGTAATAAGCTCAGCTCGTGCACACTCAGTGCTGCTGCAGCTGCACTCGACGCGCGCGCCATCACCATGCGGCACGCGCACACTGTGTCGCCCGCCACGTTGTCTGCGGGGTCGGCCGCGGCGCCGCGCTTTCCGGACACTGACGACTACACACTCAGCCTATGTGCGCTACGAGAACAATTTTTTTTAAAAAACAATGTAATTTTTACTTTTATGTTCCTTCTTAAAAGTAATTAGTTATGTTATGAAATAGCTACATGGATAGCGTAAGGATTAGGAGAAAATGCATATTAAAATCACTTAATATTTTTCTTACAAATTTAATTTACTATCGAGACCTACAAATTCAAATAGTAATAAAGCTGGACATATAATTAAGAACGATTCTTAAACTGCTCGAGAGTTGTTTCAGTAGATACTTAGATTAAAAAAAAACCACATTAAATATGACGGTGATAATGTAAAAATTGCAATTTAATACATTTTATTCTAAGTTAATAGTTTGTAGCGTGTCCACGGCTTTTAATGACTGCCTTACACCGGCGAGGCATTGACTCTATCAATTTTTTATATTTTTCAAGAGAAATAGAGCGCCATTCTTCTAAAAAGACGTTGTATAACTCACTTAGGTTACCACACCATCGATTTGAAACCTTTTTCTTGACTTCGCACCAAAGATGCTCTATGGGATTTAAATCTGGGCTGTTTGGTGGCCATTCTAAGACAGAAACTGATTGAGATGTGAGGAATTCTTTAACGGTGCGTGCAGTGTGCTTCGGATCATTGTCGTGTTGGAATGTCCAAATAATCGGAAGCATGTCTTCAGCATATGGTAACATTGTTTCTTCCAGTATATTTTTGTACTGCAGTTGATCCATGTTTCCTTCTATCAGTCTAACAGGTCCAACACCATGACTAGAGAAGCACCCCCAAATTTTCACTATTCCACCACCATGCTTTAAAGTCACTTTTGTGTACTTGGGGTCGAATGCTGTATTCGGAGGACGTTGAACATATTGTTTTCCATCAGAACATACTCTGTTAATTTTTGTCTCGTCAGAGAAAAGAACATTTTTCCACTGTCTCACTGTCCAGCTTTAATACCTCCTAGCAAATGCAAGCCGGGCTTGCCTATGACACCGTTTCAATATGGGTACCTTTCTTGCTATCCTTCCGTTCAACTTCGCTTGTACCAAACGCCTTCAGATAGTGCGCGCTGAGATCGCTGAAGAGTTATTTTCACCAAAAGATTGTTTTTTCAACTCGTTAGACCCTTAAAAGGGTATTTGTTTTGCCAAACGCACGATATTTTGATCGTCTCGCCGAGATGACTTTCTCTGTTTAGGTACACGCGGAATATTTGAAGTTGTTTGATACGTGTTAAAATGGTTCACAGCGTGGAATATCATTGTTTTTGAGCACTGCAGAAGATCGGCTATCTTTTTATATGACCAATTCTTTTCGCGAAGTTTTATTATCACTTCCCTTGTAGATTCATCACAACTTCTATTTTTCCCCATTGTTTTTATATGAAACAATCAACTTCTTGACTTTTACATCACTAAATGACGCCAAAGTTACACGAATAGTGGCCTAGTCACAGAGTGTTCTCTAAATAATATAAAAACATAAACCATCCACCGTTCTTAATTATGTGGCCAACCAGTAAGTTTGCAATAATATGTTAAGGTTTAATGTAAAAAGTTTATGCATATATTATTGAATTAATCATGTTATAACTGTATGCAATGATAGTGTGGAACAGTTTTGCGATACCAAGAGAGATACAAAAAGACATGTAATAAGTGTTATTCTCGTAAGTTTGAAACAAGCTTGTTTTTAAATAGTCGTTCTTAATTATATGACCACCATTGTATGTATGTATAAACTTTATTTTGATGCTGTTAATAATACCTTAGCTAGGCGCTCGGCCACCGCGCCGCCGCGCGCCGCTCTTATCACATCAATGCTTATCACCTGGATACGGGGTGCGGAGTATGCCAGTGACAGATTGACGTATTTACTCACTACATATCTTCGCAATTCAAGATAAATAGATTAACTTTGTCAATGTGATAACCTGACAGCTCATCAAACATCTAAATCAATTGAACAAAGATGCCAAATAATAAACAGTACAGTAGCAGTACAGTGTCAACATATTAGACCGTTGTGATGACAGTAAGCACTTGGATGCTCTGAGCAGTGTCAACTGGTGCGTCCACTGGTGCCAGTTGTGCACAAACAACTGGCAGATGAGCGCAGCGCGACCTATCAGTGGCGGTCACATACTTACACGTTATTATGTGCAACAAGCAGTTGATCCCCAATAAATAGACATTCATACGTTTATGTTAGGTTATACCTGTTCAACATTTGTTTAATTTATTTGTGCTAACTAGCAACGGTACCTAGCCAAAACTAACTAGCTAATATTATAAAAAGCACTTTATTTTTTTATTCGCATATTACTCCGACTTTCCGTAGGTATACGATTTATTCAGTAGGAAACGCCGGCACCACCTAGATCTAAAAAAGACTTGTGAAACCTTCCTATACGGAATTATTTACAGAAAATAAATCATTATTTCATTTCATTTCATTATTGTCTCCATTTTTTCGATACATCTACTTAATAATATATATTATATCAGGATAGTTATATAAGACAGAAACATACCTATTTTTGGAAAACTCTCCTTTTTTGGTAGACGGGTAAAAAGGGGCCAGGGTCACACAATTATAAATATCTATCTGTCTCAGTCTGTGTAAGTAGACGGTATTTTCATCGATATCTATCTTTATTTAGTAGAAGCTATCGCGACACAAAGTAAGCCAGACTGAAGCATGCGGTAACCATTTGATTAATTATGCGTTGGCCACAAACTCCGCGGTCCGCGGGCATCGAATGCAGCAACAGTAACACATGTGAGAACACAGAACACGGGAGTTCATGTGTTTACAATGTCAGGGCTGTATGTGTGCGTGAGTGTACAGCAGGGGCGCGCGGGGGATGACGCGCAGCCTCCGCGCATCTCGGGGAGCGCGGCGGCGGCGGGCGCGGCACATCGACACTCCGCTCGCGCCGCCGCCACACCGTCAGTTGCGCTCCGACCGCGCCGACAATAACACGTACGTTCGCGCTCGCCGCGCGCTCCACCGCGCCACCACGCACGCCACCACGCTCGCCAACGCCGACACCGACCACACCACGGCCGGCCCGCCGCTACCCCCGTCGCACGCCCGCTCCCGCCCCATGCGCACCTGACACCGCCGCTCGCACCGCTCGCACCGGCCGGACCCGCTCCTCCCGCCCGACACCAACCTACACAAGTGAGTCCTGCAAGTGTTCCCGACCTACCACCAACGACCCTCGCTGGAGCCCACAATGTCGGGACAAAGGGCCGTCGCGGCCGCTCAGGTAGTCGCGGTGATGAGCCCCTGCGAACGGTCGCTATGGTCCCGATACCCGGGCCTACTTAAGCTATTTTCTACGAATCGCAGTTGGTGTCAAATATTGTTAAACGCCAGCGAGGTGAGTCACGAAGCCTCTCGGCCGCATTCCTTGGTTATTATCCTCTTTAAATTTTTTTAGTTAATTAGTTAATTGCGATGATCGCTTGAAGGTGTAGCAAAAGCGAGTCGTCATCGTATCTTAATTAAGTCGTATCTGTATTCTGTATAAAGTTTGAATGCCCGTTTTGACCTTACAATAATGTAATTTAACGAATTCGCTCTTGCACGTATCGAACCAAAAATGGCACGAACACATTGCGCGAGAGTAGACGCGGGTAACTTACAAATTCCTCGAGTTACTTTCACGCACGGCTTTCGGCTGGACGCTGAGCGCCCGCCGCCCGCCGGCGCCGCAGCCGCCGAGCGCGCGCTGCACTGCCGTCGTCCGGACCCGGCCCGCCGGCGCCGTGGCCAACGGCGGTAGTGGAGCTTGCCACGGTAGCTCCTTGTTATTAGAGTAGTTTTTAAAAGGTGCCGATTTCGACCGCCTGTCAGCGATTTTCAGTTTTTTATTATTTGACAAAGACCACTCAACGGGCGACTGTTGCAGTGCTTGAAAAGATCCCTGTCAACTGAATCGGCTCGCTCTATAATTTCATTACCAACCTTCCAAAATTAGATGAGTGAATGCTCCGACCTCCTATCCCGAAGGCCGTTAGTCATCTTAGTGACCTGCAAGATGTACAGATTCCCTTGTTCCTTGGCAACAGGGATCGCCGAGCCGAATGAGCGTTCTCCCGATCCCTGTTCTGTTACGAGTAGGTCATGCTCCAGAAGAAGACGGCGGTTTTCTTCTGGAGCTTGACATACTCAAGAGTCATTGGCGTGAGAGACACTCGGCTACGAGACTAGTGTTTTCCACGCGTCCCTGACACAGTCGTTGCTCAAAGTATACTAAATTTCCTAGCCATATCTGACCACATTTAGTTTTTAGGACAATAATGTAGGGTACATTGTTGTCATAAACAAATAATTCAACCGTTCGACACTTACATACGTAGACGTATTAATAAAGGTTTTTGTCTTGAATTTCAGTTTCTTTTAATAATATCGCTAAAAGAGTGTAAGTTTCTTTTAAAGATGTCGATTGGCCTGCTACAAACTGGTTGAACTACGACTACAGGGCTCAGATAAACTGGTTATTGAAAAAAAAGTTAAATATGAGCTTTTTGGAGATAAATAGTTCCAAAATCATAGTTTCAATTGGTGTTGCTTTTGTTAAAAACTTAATTCATTTAATTTAAGAACACTAAAGCATTTCCTCAGCAGTAATGTGTCAGTTTGTGTATGGTGTTGGCTAGCTGCCTATACCCTTACCGACTCCATAAGCGTGTTACTTGCTGCTGTCTTTCAATGAAAATAGCCGATAGTGTAACTAGATATTATTATAACCACAGGATATCGGCAGTGCCTAATATTTGGGTTGTCGAGATCACATGGTAGTCGCGTTAAAAATGGTATCCTGTTAAATCTGTTTACACTGCAATATGTATATGACGCCAATATATTTATTTATTTAGAGCATGGAAAACTTGAGTTTGAAAATCTAGGCAGGGAGGATCCCCTAATCCACAGCTTTGCGAAATCACGCGGCTCGTGTTAATGAAATGAACAATTGGGATTATGTCGTGATGCAGGTCACATTACTAACATCTTGCAAGCCGATTGTACGGTGAGACATGATGTACCTGCCGATATCTTTAACATCTTTGTGAAAACTTTAATTCTTTATATTTAATTCTTTGTCTTTAAAAATTCTTTTCTTTACAAAATCCTACCGAATCGTTGTTACAGGGAGACACTAGAATCAGTTAGGGTTACTGAGTAGTCATTGTTACTTATAATTAATATTTCTGTGGTTTTTATTGTTCAGAGCCAGGTACACTAAAACAGTTGGCTTAAAAGAGCCTTGAATATTGATTGGTAGCGCTCACTAGCTACGGGTGCGACCCGTAGTCTCATGCTGTGTGGTTCGAGGGGACGAAGTGACGCCGTCGTCGCCGCACTGTGGCCCCGCGGACCATTGGTCAGAATACCAATGCCAAGTGGAACTAAGAGGAACTGGCTTCAATGCAATAACAACCGAGTCAACGTGGAAGTTCTAGTTGTAATACATTTTTTTATTCTTATTAGACTCGATTTAACGAAGCTGGTACTTACTCGTACATACTTACGTAAAGCTAAAGCTGTTGAGGATAAACGCTGCTAGAAACTAAATATATGGCAACGTTAATCAATGCATATTTCTTTCCTTCTTTCAAACAGGTTATTTATAACTTAATAAAGTGTAATTTAGTCATTACTTTGTGTATAACTAGGTATCAGAACAAGGGTTTTCGTGATGAAACAATTCATACATAGATTCCGTACACAAATATGTTCAGTGGCCGGGTTTGCTTACATGACAGTCTTATAGTTTTTAAGTTTTATTTAATCTCGTAACACCTAAAATGTTTTAAAACAATTCAAGATGTCCAGTAGAAAGGTCAGTAAGACTAGGGGTGTAGTACACGAACATATTCGAACTGTTGTTCGCGTACGGACCCCGGGGATCGGGTCGTGTCGTACGACCCGTGACCGTGAGGGACACACGGTGCGCGTGCTGCCAAGTGTCGCTGCATATTGTACACATAAATAATGTGTGATCATAGGAGGTATGGCGTGGGCGCTGGTTAGTTCATGATACGGTGTGCAGAATAATATGTATGATGATATTTTCCCGGGTCGTCTATCAACTGTAAATCTTTACGTTACCATTGATGACACGTTGACTAGACTTTGGTAGCGCGACGATCTTATTTGTGTACGCTACAGTCCAGTACAGTGACACTCACAGCTGTATCCCGCTGAATGCCGACCCCCACTGTTGTTGATGTGTTGGCTCAGTACGTGTATTGTATGTCGATGTAAGACATAGACACCCACCAGTAGTTATTACCGTACCGAATACCATTTTTATGACTTTCTTTCCAGCCAAAACAAAGTGTACAAAGGCTCGCATTTCTTTCTAGTATTTACTTGCGTTATCGTTAATGCGGATAATCCAATGTAGCATGCTGTAATTGATTCGCCAACTGTTGTAAAAGCCCAGTGTACGGGTGTGTGCGTGTGCGTGCGCGTGCGCTGCGTAGCGGGCAGCAGCCAGCCGCACCGACGCCGCGCGCCGTTTCTCGTGCGCCTCCATAAATATTCTATTATGTTATTTACATACACGTATCGGTAGTTTTCCTTATATTTTCGAACGTCACACTTCCAGTTGAAACCATTCGCCTTATTTATGAACATGTGATGCGAGTGCAAGGTGCTACCGTTCCGGACCTCAACCGGGATCAGTGCGTCTGCACTCTCAGTTCAGCTAACATTGTTTGCGATATAGGCTATATCGGCCAGTATTTCCATCCAGAATATTTCGACTCCGAGACATGCCGTGGATACTACTCCGTACATGAACTACGAGATTTGTTTGTTATCATTTTGCCTGCCAATGATAAAAAACCAAAACATTATAAAATTACATTTAATTTATAATTATAAATAATTATAAATATTTATATTATTATATATTATACAATAATTCTCAGTCATCATATTTCATTAGATTATAATAATAATACTCCAGTAAAGTGTTCGGGAATGTGCTCGTCCCGCGTGCCGCATGCCGCATGCCGCATGCCGCATGCCGCAGGGTCTGTTTACTAGGCACACTATAATATAAATTCAATTCAATTATGGCAAGTGATGCCGCTGTCGACAATTCTACAGAAAAACGTGTGTTCAAGATGAAAAACAAAAGATGAAGAATATTTGCTATATTGATCCAAATACAGCAAATAAACAAATTGTAACACGATGTGTGGAACTTGTTGACGAACTTGAAAACATCAAACAAACAACATAAATATTTTTAGTTATATTGATAAACAAACAATATAACATAGGTACATGTACCGCTCTTCATAAATCACATCACAATTTTGATGTCATTGGCGCGGATAAAAGTTAGGGGAAGCATGCGTTAGCACTTAGCAGAGGGGCTCGTTAATTTGGAACGGGATCTTCAGCTTCGGGACGGGAGGCAATCATATACAAAATTAGTTGGATCAGATAATAAACTTTTGTGGTACGTGTAATATTTGTATTATATACATTTCAAAATATGCATGTAGGTATATGGTTTAAGGTAGTGGTCTGGACTAGAGCAGCTTGGAATAAATTTTAAACCATTGAAGTTGTCTGATCAAATTTTACATACGTATTTATTGTTCCTTAAAAAAAAAAAAAAGTTATGAGTTTCCTTACATACTGGAGTCAGCGTTAGGGACACTGTTACATGCACTGTTACTGCTTCACACTGTTAGGATAATTATATTATACAAATGTTGTTTAGTTTCTCTTTGCGTAATACCTTTGAGGACCTTTGCAATTTTATTATATCTATTAAAATAAATTCATATTTATTATTAATATAATATGTATAATATTATAACCTTTTTATGTATTTTTCCCAATTGCGCCGGTGATTTTAACCCAAATTTAATTAAGGGTTTAAAACCTTAATTTGACAAGGGAAAAAATTGAAAAATTATGTTGCGGCACATCCTTCCTCCTCAGCGGCGACATACCAGTCAAGAGCACGCGCGTTATTTCGTAAACTTGCTTTGTAAGCGTAAACTTTCAAACGGGGAAATTAATAAACTGCGAGGGGAAAAACTGTTATTGACTTGAATATTGTTCGTGCATATCTATACGTGTAGTATATATATATATATATATATTTGTATTGTTAAATAATACTTGATGACTTCAATCGGTTCGGAATGAAAGATTAAATTATAAAATAGCGCCGAAGGTTTGAGGTAGTAGTGGCGCGCGAATAATAAAACAAAACCTTACGAAGACTTTAAAAAACCAGGACGCTATACGCTACTTAATAACTATCCAGGACACTCCAAAAAGCAGGACATGTCCTGGGAAAACAGCACGGTTGGCGACCCTAATTTAGAGGAGACCGCAGGAAACCGGTTGGATTCGGAATGTACAATATGCGGTGGTTGAGAATACGCGGAGTGTGGCGGAGTGTGGCGGAGTAGCGGTAGCGAGCCACGAGATACGTCACGGTGAAAGTTGAAGGACCAACATAAACCTTTTTGATAATCGATCACAGGAACCGCGAGGAGCCGCCAGAGCAGACGCGTGCGACACACGCGGACGCTGGCGGGTAACATGACGGGGAACCTGTGCCAATCATTACTGTTGATTGGAGATGGACTATTGACAATGATTTGCAAACATGAATCGCAAGTCAGATCGTAGCGAAACAATTATCACTAATTACAAACCAACCAGTAGGTATCTGATATCACTCACTTGTGACGAGGCTGATAAAACAATTAAACATTTAATTATTCCTCTTAATTTAACTGATCACCGACCAGTCACCGAAAATAGTCTAGCACTCTGTGAAGTGTATGTGTGTGTGTGTGTGTGTGTGTTCCTAAGAGCTGTGTTGCCGAAAGTACGGCAATTAGGCCTCCAAATTACATAATGTACGGCATACGGCAGGATGCTTATTACCGTACTATAAAATACGGCAATTCGGCAATTGAATATAAAACTTTTTAAGTCGAAAAAATCAAGAGATGAAACGTGCTTCATTGTGAATTTTTTTCTTAAAAACTTACATTTCGCCGATGCCGTTATTGAGTCCCATGTAATAGGAGGCGAGCGTATTGTCGTCTACCGTGCACAGTTCCAGACTCCATGATGCTTCCGAGAATTTCCATACTGAAAAACCCAATAATACTTTGCCCGACCCAGGAATCGAATCCAGGAATCGAATACGCTCAACAATTGCGCTGGCGTCCACTAATCTAATGAGGCAGTCAGACTGCCTCAACTAGATAACCTGTACTTTTTGCGTTAATCATAAATATTTATTGTTTTACCCGCATTTATTGTCCTTAGAATGAATTGAGGCGGGAAATCCCTCCAACCCAATTCTTTCATATTTAATAGAACAAGAGGAGTAAAGCTACTCTACTCAGTACACGAGAGAGTAAGTCTGTACACATTATTTTATATCTTTTCTTTTTTTTGTAAATGTACGGCAATTTATTTTAGAATACGGCAATTTTTACCCTGGTGTACGGTATCCCGAAATCTAGGCAGTGGCAACACTGCCTGAGAGCTGTTCATTGCTCCGTGTGACTTTGTTATCGTCTATCGTCCCTTGTTAATATTGTTGTTGGGTAAGACGCGTCCGCGATGGATCCGCGTGGCGCTGTGTCACTGTCCGTGAGCCCGAGGCATCGCGTCGCGTCCTCACACCTGCGCGCGCGCTGCTCCGGCTCTCCGAGTCATGTGACATTAATTATTTGCTTGCATAAACTCCTATCAAATTAACTGTTTTATTTTAAGCGTATTTAATCGCGTTCGTCAACCATATTGCAAGGAACCTAACAACTCGATACCTACATAACGTTACCACCAGCAAGACATTTGCATGGCCTACGCATAGTCGTACCGCCTACCGGGGGTATGCGTATGTTCATGCAACAATAAGTATAGATCTGTAAACGGGTTAAAGTGTGTTAAAAGGGTTTTGGGGCCCAATCACGCGTATTTGTTTTCAACCGAATCAATACACAAGAGCAAATTCGCAACGTAGCAAGTTGTATGTATGGCACCCACACGCAAGTCACGCGTCGCAGACGTTTCGGGTGTGTGTGTTTTGTGACAGTGGAGTTGTGCACCGTCCAGTAAGGTTCCGTCGTGTTGCAGGATGATCCCGCGGCGCAAGCACAACGCGTCCTCCGGCTCGCTGCCGCCGCCCGACGACAAGCACGCCAGCAACGACTACATACGTGAGTACCGTCTACTGACCGATTACTTCACTTACTACCAACACTACCAACCACACGTCACGCTAACTAGCGCTGTCTGCCTCTAGTAATGTCTGTCTCCACCTATAACAAAACAAGCAAACAGGTTTATATGATTGATACCCTTCTTATATTGTTAACATATTTTGCATAATTAAAGCATTTTGAATATTTTGTTAACATCTCAAACAAACAAGCTAACATCTCAAACAAGTAAAAATCAACGTTTTGATCTTAAATGACAGTCTGAACTAAAGAGTTGCTTAAAAGCGTCAAAAAACGCAATATTTTGCTGGTTTATTATTAACGGCGCACCATGCGCCTACAACTGCATACACTCATCAGTCAGTCGAGTCGGGTGCAGTCGCTACGCGTATACACTGCTAGCTCGCGATGACTGTGTTCGATCACACCTGGTCAAGCGTTACATAGAACGCAGAGAGCGCGCACGCCGCACACGGCCGCGCGCCCATGAACTTGAACCTGAACGTGCACACGCGGTGTGCGTGCTGACCCTGTTCACTAGCGCACTTGCCCACTAGCATAATGTGGTCGATGCTCACTTGTCAGTATTGTCTAACGCTATAGCGACGTATGCGCCTTACATCACTCGACATATAAGACACAACTATTACTCCGTATATTACTCTTAATAATTAATTGTTTTGTTTAGTATCAAATATCACTTCCTACTAAAACAACCACTTTGGTCCAATTTAACCCCACAAAGACACAAGTTGGGTATTCACCGCAAAAAAACTGCCGTTGGTCGTATCTCCTCGTTTTGAAAGCACCCCCTTAACCACCTCAGCCAATATTGGAATACTTGGTGTCGACATATCGGGCGAAGTCCAGTTCCGCGGCCATTTAGAGGGTAAGGCTAAGGTAGCCTCGAAGAAGCTTGGCGTGCTCAATAGATCGAGACGGTATTTCACTCCGACCTACCGCCTAATACTTTACAAGGCGCAGGTCCGACCCCATATGGAATACTGTTCTCATCTCTGGGCAGGGGCACCCCCGTACCAGCTTCTCCCTCTGGACCGCATCCAACGGAGAGCGATTCGAATCGTCGACTGCCAATATATTTCAAACCGGCTTGACCCCTAGGCGCTGTGTAGAGATGTGGCTTCGCTATGCATCTTTTATCGCCTATACTATTGGGAGTGATCCGAGGAATTGTTCGGACTGATCCCTGCCGCCTCTTTCCGCCATCGTTCTACGCGACAGCAGTTCCATCACAATCATTTAGATGGTTGGCAGTCCACAACTGTGCGTTTCTCTAGAAACTTTCTGCCTCGCACAACAAAACTGTGGAATGAACTGTCGCCTGCGGTTTTTCCGGACCAATATGACCTTCAAACCTTCAAGAAAAGAGCGTACTCCTTTTTAAAAGGCCGGCAACGCACTTGTGACTCCTCCGGTGTTGCGGGTGTCCATGGGCCACGTTAATCGCTTACCATCAGGCAATCCGTCTGTTCGTTTGCCGCCTATGCCATAAAAAAAAAAAGTTAGGTATGAGGTTAACAAGTGTCCAATCTTCTGTTGACAGTATCCGACAACGAATCTCGATGCGGATGGCGCGCAGCACTGCGGCGCCGTTTCAACCGCAAGACGCTGCACAAGCGGCTGCCCGTGACGTCATGGCTGCCACAATACACCGGCGAGCAGGCCGTGGGTGACCTAATCGCCGGTGTAACTGTGGGGCTCACGGTGATTCCGCAGTCACTGGCGTACTCCAACATCGCGGGGCTACCGCCGCAGTACGGGCTGTACGGCTCGTTCCTGGGCTGCTTCGTATACATCGTGCTAGGTGGCTGCCGCGCCGTGCCCGCCGGGCCCACGGCCATAGCGTCGCTGCTCACCTTCCAGGTGGCGGGCGGCGTGGTGGAGAAGGCCATCTTGCTCAACTTCCTGGCTGGGCTCGTGGAGCTGCTCATGGGCGTGCTGGGGCTCGGCTTCCTCATTAACTTCGTGTCAGGCCCAGTGTCTTCGGGCTTCACGTCGGCCGTCGCGCTCATGATCGCCACCTCACAGGTCAAAGACCTGTTCGCGATCACGGTGACCGGCTCCACGTTCCTGCAGCAGTGGATCTCCATCTTCCGCAACCTGCACGCCGCCTCGCTGTGGGACCCCGTGCTCGGCTTCTCGTGCATCACTCTTTTGCTCGTTATGAGGGTGAGTTCTAATTTCGCAATATAAATGTATTTGTACACATAAAACCCACAGTAGTTGCATTAACTTATAATGTGCCTTCGATTTTGGTATTACAGAAAATCGGTATGATAAAACTAGGCTTAAAGTCTGAAGATGGTCCAAGCACGAGGCAGAAAGTGATAACCAAGTGTATGTGGCTGATCAGTACGTGTCGCAACGCCATCATAGTGGTGGCCACCGGCGTGCTCGGCTTCTGGTTCGTCGCCGCCTACGGGCAGTCGCCCGTGCGGCTCATGGGTATGTACTCGTATCACAGAAACGATACATCTAAATGCGTTTTGCAGACTCAAACATATTCTTTCTGTTTTGTGCAATCGGCAGCCGAGAATAGTCCTAGCGGTTAGTAGAGTAGACAGTAGCAAACTTCACGTCACCGTTCGACTCCATGTAGAGTAAGCTAGCATCGTAGCCGTATGTAGTGTCACCGCACAGACACAGCCCATTTGTCATGTCACGAGGTACTCGCGTCTATGCGTACGGAATTACTGAGGTATGTGTGTTGTGTGTGCGCAGGTGCGATCCCGTCGGGCGTTCCAGTGCCGCAGCTGCCGCCATTCAGCTACGTGCGTGCCGACAACTCGACGGCCGATTTCCTGGACATGGTGTCAGAGCTTGGCTCGGGGTTGCTAGTCATTCCGCTAATCGTGCTGCTGGAAGATATCGCCATTTGCAAGGCGTTCTCTGACGGCCGCACCATCGATGCTACGCAGGAGATGATTGCGCTGGGCGTGGCTAGCGTAGCCAACTCGTTCATGCAGGCGTACCCGGGCGGTGGCTCGCTCGCGCGCTCCGTCGTATCCAACGGCTCCGGCGTCAAGACAACCTTCAATGGTCTCTACACTGGTAAGAGGCCGCCACTGCTTGTGATGCATATTTATTTGCCATTGTCACCCGGGCAGCACCTTGAAGTGTTGTTTCATGTTCACAGGCGTGATGGTGATCCTAGCTCTGCAGTTCTTCACGCAGTACTTCGAGTACATTCCGAAGGCGGCGCTGGCAGCGGTCATCGTGTCCGCCATACTTTTTATGGTGGAGTACAATGTTATCAAGCCTATGTGGCGAGCTAAAAGTGAGTACAGTTGTGGGTTTGCTAAAAGGCTAACAAATAATCAGGTGATAATTGGTAAATTGAATAATATTTCTGAGATACGTTTTTTTATAATTATTACTTTTCTATAGAGCGTTCGTGTATGAAACAACTGCGTAGTCTATAAATCAGAAACCAAGCTATTGGGAATGTGGTACTGAGCGTTGTGCATTGTGGTTGCAGAGCTGGACCTGATCCCGGGTGTGGGCACGTTCGTGCTGTGCCTCACGCTGCCCATCGAGCTCGGCATTCTCACTGGCGTCATCGTGAACATCATCTTCATCCTGTATCATGCCGCGCGGCCCAAGCTCTCCGTGGAGATGCTCAAGGTGAGTACGGCCGGCGAGCCCGGCCCGCCACGTGGCAGCGCGCGCTGACCCGCTCTCACACACGCGTGGTGTTGCAGACGGAGCACGGCGTGGAGTACCTGATGATCACGCCGGACCGCTGCCTCATGTTCCCGTCCGTGGACTACGTGCGGCGCCTCGTCACCAAGCACGCGGCCAGCAGCTCCGTGCCCGTGGTGATCGAGTGCACGCACATCTACAGCGCCGACTACACGGCGGCCAAGAGCATCGAGCAGCTGACGGGTGACTTCCACGAGCGCCGCCAGCCGCTGTACTTCTACAACGTGAAGCCGTCCGTGTGCTCCATCTTCGAGTCCGTGGTGAAGCCCGAGCACTTCGTGGTGTTCTACGAAGACGACGAGCTGGACCGCCTGCTGGCTGCCGACGAGCGGCTGCAGTCCTCCAAGCAACCGCCGCCGCCGCTTGCGCACGCCTAGACATTAGCAATGTTAAACTACTTGTGATACGTCGTACCTTACGCGAGACGATATTTTTTGAGATTGACTTGATGGAGTGTGATATTTAGATAAATGAGACGTTATTATTGTATATGTAAGGATAGTAGTAGTATCTATACTGTAGTAGCGAACTGTAAATACGTTCCCCTTCGAGCGAGCCGCTGATCCATCGGCGCGCTAACGCGTCGATGTAAAATAATTATCTTGTTGTGTACATACATAGAGATACTTATATTTTGGTAGGCGATTGAGTCGGAGAGCTTATGGCTGTGTGAGCTGTGATCCGGCGCGGCGAGGCAGCCTCCCGCGCCTCAGTATTCCGCCCCCCGCCCCGCGCCCCCCGCGCCCCCCGCCCCGCGTGCGTCCCGTTGTAGGGCCCGCACGCCGCCTCGCCCGGCCCTCCGCGGTCGAATGTGCGAACCGTGCTTGTCGCAATGTTATTTTGCACAGAACGTTCATGTTAAAATATATCTGTACACTAATTGTTAATTTGAAGTTACGCTTATGGGGCCTCACCACAGTCTTATTTTGTAGCATTAGAGAAGACTGTAGCCTGACACAGTGGCGTGAGGTGTCAGTGTTTGCATGACGATATTGCATCGAGGATTTGGTCGGTAGTGCGCCGGCGCGGGTCACCGGTGGGGGCTACTTATGTGTACGATGAGAGGTGTGTATTTGTCGCTCATGCTTATTACTTGAGGGCTAAGCAGACCTTCGATAATTATATCAATCTTAAATATTACGAGTAGGGACTAAAGAGGAACAGAACGTGATAGCTATCAGTAGAAGTATAAGCATCGATCTATTTATTTGTAGGAAATGAAGTACAAGTTAGGATACTATCATTACTTTATCGTTAAGAGTTTAAGAAGCAAGCTTTAACTGGCCTACGGAGTAAAGGCGCGCCGCTAGTGCAGGCCGCACTCACCGACACCTGCTGCACCACATACCGTGTGTCTTGTGCCTTGTGGTACAAACTGCCGTGGAGGCTCAAGCCGCAAGCGTCCACTTGCAATTTGTGATTTTATTAATAAACACTACGTTACTTTGAGAAACCGATTATTGTATATTCCTTAGTTACTTAAACCATAACCACACGTGGCCGCGTGACGGCTGTGTATGTGTGAGTGCGCTTGTTCTACGACCGCGCTCTACTCCTTGGTTCGTGTAGGATTTATCCGTTATTTTGTGATCCTCTACTAATACGTTAAGTAATAAATATATTTTGGAGATAATAAAATAAAATATAAATATTATGTCTATATAATATTATGAAAGTTTATCTATTGATTGTGATGTAGATTCTATGTATGAATGTGATGATTGTTGTGCCGAGAAGATTTCAAGAATTTATTCATTCACAGTTCTAAGAACAAATTCAATAAACTCTTTGAGAGTAATAGAGACTTGTGGTTTCATTTATTTCGAATACCTGTTAAACTCCTTAATATGTTGCTTCGGTCCGGAGATGACAATACGGTAAAAATAATATCGATTCTACGATGGGTAAAATCTAAAATTTACAGGGTCACGACGTCTGTTGTATTATGTTCGGCATAGCGACGGTAGAGTATTATTTCTGGCGTCGCCGCCGCAACTCTTGACTATTTCATAGGGTGCGGGCGTCGCGCCGCGTGCCTGACATGTTCAGGGTCACGACGTCTGTCTTATTATCTTCGGCGTCGCGACGGTTTACTATTGTTTCCGACGTCACGACACTTTACTCTTTTTGACAGCATCACGACGTCGGTCCATTTATGTTCGGCGTTGCTATGCTTGGTTATTACTTACGGCGTCGGGATGCTTGACATTTATTTTTAGTCTCGCGACGCCTGATCATTATATCGGACGTCACGACGCTTGATTAATTACGGCGTCGGTACGCTTGACAATATTTTTTTGTGTCGCGACGCCTGATATAGATTATAGTCTGAAAATTTCATCCAGATCTGTTCAGCCGTTCTGGCGTGATTGAGTAACAAATATCCATCCAAACCAGAAAAAACGAGAATAAAGGTCGTTGATGACTACCTGGAAGCAAAAGATGAATATGAGTGCCAAGCAAATAAAGCTCGAATTGCCAGCTGGAAATAATTCTGCCAGAAACAAGATAGAGAAGGACTGTGGGAGGGGATCTACAGAGTCATCAAAGGGACCACTAGGAGACAAGAAGATCTGACCCTATTTAGCGATGATGCATTCTTAAACCCAAAGGAATCAGCAGCCTTGCTTGCCGACACCTTCTATCCAAAGGACACAGCGCAAGAGGACAACGCAGACCACAGGCTCACGAGGGAAGCAGCCAGCCGGGTAAATGAGTGGCAGTGTTAAAGTATTAAAAGATAGTCAACGAAATGCACAACTTCCGTTTCCTTATTCCATTCTCCAATCATTCCGTTCCGTTCCGCTCAATCAGCAACTCACTCTCGACTCTAAGAAAACGTGTGCATACAAAAAATCTTGTTTTTCAAAAAATAAACTATTAAAACTAATCGTGTGTGTGTGTAAGATAAACCAGAAGTCACGGGACGTCCCGAAGCCAGGCTAGGAAGAGAGCGAAAACGCGTGAGTACCCCGCCACCATCCATTTTCCTAGTTGTGCATTTGTTTCCATATTTGTACATTATAGCAGGTTATCCTGGGGTTACAGCCCTCATCGAAGGATAAATTGCGTATAAAGCAATTTACTACAACATTTTTGGTCATTCGAGCCGATTTCTATACATGTACCTAAAAGTTAATTTGCTATAATTTTCGTCTGGCGTCCATATTTATCATACTTTACACGTAAAACAAGTCACAATATCATATTTTCAGTGTATTATCATATATCAATCATCATAACAAGTGCTTTTACCAAGTTTTCCAAACTTCGAAGTCGAAATTTGAAACTTGAACCAGTTTTGACCAGATTAGTTCGTCCGGTAAAGGCGTCGTCGCACACGTTTTCCGAGCAGTATAATTCTTAACATTTTTCATTGTTAGTTTTAACAAGTGTAAGGTTACAGAAGTGTTATTTAAGATTAACATTGCGTACCTAAACATATTATTAGCATAAAATCATAACATTTTGTGGTTAAAGCGTAACATATAGCGTTTTGACATTTCATCATATCATATTATTGTTGACGTAACATATAGCGTTGCAATAGTTGTTCAGTGTCTTTTGTGTCATTTAGTAGTAACAAATACCGCTAAATAAACAACCATAAACAGTAAATGTAATCAACATAAACATTTTGTTATTTCGTTGTAACATATAACAACAATAACTAACATCAAAAACAAATTCATTAATTCTATTTACATTCATATTTTGAATTTCGTGAAACAAAAATACGGTCCTTCGAAATACCATAACTTTGCAGAATCACGTTGGGTACCATATCGCTATATGTAGGTACCTTCAGCAGTGAACTACTTTGACGTGACGGACGTACGGAGTAGCATTCACATTACGTCATTATACATTTTCTGTGGTTTACATTCATTCGTTCTTTCAATTTTAGGGATAACAGCTCTAAAATAATACCATATTAATAAAATTTCTACCAAGTTGGTAGATTTGTTAATAATTTTGGAATAACTTTTCTACCATTACTTAGTTCATAAAATAATCATTCTTACATTCCCAAGTGATATTTTAAACATTCAAATTTGCTACAGTTGTTAATTATCATATTAATATTAACGTAGAGTTGTAACGATTGTTGATTTACATCATTTAAACATTTTAGTTTCCATTTTCAAGTGTTTTATTCTAATCTATCGTCATGAGTGAAGCAATGGTGGCTCACCATGAGTCAAAACGCAACATTGCTTATAAAAGACTATCAGATGCAGTTACCTGTGCTCGTAAATGTATCAGTGACCCAAGTATTCTACCGCGTTTCGAAACATAGTGTTCACGGGTAGAATCTATTATGGAAGCATTTAATGACTCTCATGTCAAGCTCATAACTGAATACAAAAATCTTAAAATTGATGAAGCCTCTATTCTAAAAGAAACACATTATCAAGAGAAAGCAGATGACATGTATTTTGAAATCTTAGAAACAAAACGTAAACTCTTACCTGAACACAAAGCAGAGGTGAAAGCACCAACAGCAACAACTGAAACTGTAAAACGCACAAAACTACCACCCATTAAATTGCCAACCTTTTCAGGGCAATTCAAAGATTTTCCTGGTTATATTGATTTGTACAACTCATTAGTTCATGTTAGGACAGATTTATCCAATGTCGAGAAATTTCAATATCTTATTTCGTCCCTGTCTGGAGAACCAGTGAATCTCATCAGAGCTTTCACTATTTCGGAAGTGAATTACATCAGTGCGTATGAAGCTCTTGTAGATAGATACAGCAACAAAAGATATCTTGCATTTTTATGTTGGGAACAAATATGTAATTTAAAACAAATCAACACAGGTTCAGTGCAACAGCTGCGTAATCTTTTAGACACGTTTTGAGAAAATCTTTCCATGTTAAATTCATTGGGTTTACCTGCATCAAATTGGAATTTCGTCTTATTTCATGCACTTCTAACAAAAGTAGATAAAAAATCACGAGAAGCCTTTGAACTTTCTCATAATAGTTGTGATTTTCCACAATATGATCAATTAAAAACATTTTTAGTAGAGAGATGCAGTGCATTAGAGCGCTCATCCCTTACGAGTATTCAACCCGTAGCTACTGCTAATAACAGTAACATAAACAAAAATCATAATGTACACAAGAGGGAAATCCAAACATCAAATAATAATCACCTTAAGTCTTCAACAAATAAACCATCAACCATGCTTTTGGCTCAAACGCCGAGCACATTAAGTTGCATAGTGTGCAAAGAGAATCACCCTCTTTTTGCTTGTAACAAGTTCCTGTCTAAAACGCCTGAAGAGCGCTCTCAAATCGCAAGGCAACACAAACTTTGTTTTAATTGTTTGCGTTCTAATCACAATAATTCCAAATGTCTCTCAACGTTTACATGCAAAACATGTCATCAGCGTCATAACAGTTTATTACATTTTCCTAAAAGGGCATCATCAAATCAAAATCAACAAAATCCATCACAAGTTAATGTTACTGTAACTTCGTCATCAAGTGAGGCTAGTGCTGCTAGTACGGTTAGCACTGAAGAACAAGTTATGACACCTATAACAACATTATCAAACACAACAAGAAAATCATCTGCCTCCTTTGTATTGCTTTCAACAGTGCAAATTGAAGTCAAGGATGGTCGAGACAATTATCAAAACGTTCGTGCTTTACTGGACCCAGGAAGCCAAAGCAATATCATGACCAATTCTTGTGCGCGTCGGCTTGGTCTGACCCGTGTTCCATTCAACACACCAATGTCCGGAGTTGGCGAAAAACCTACTCAATCGTCTAGCAAGGTTTTCTTGGAGATCCGTCCTATGAGTAAATCAGGAACATCATACACAATAGAAGCAGTAACATTAGATAAAATTTGTGGCGATATGCCTTCACATGCAGTCAATATCGAAGATTTTCAACATATATCAAATCTCAAGCTAGCAGATCCAGAGTTTCATAAGTCTCGTCCTATCGACATCGATCTTAATCGGTGGAGAGATCTTTCCGCAAATTTTGTTACCAGGCAAAATTGATGGCGGTAATCATACAGCTACGGCAATCAACACAGTGTTTGGATATATCCTCATGGGTAGAACGAAAACAGCCTATTCCAATATGGAGAATATTCCAGTATCAGTCAATCATTTATCAATCGATGCTAATCTAGACATCGCGGTCCAAAAGTTTTGGGATACCGATAACATACCATCAAATTTAAATCAAGCAGCCTGCCCTGACGACATTCGTTGTGAAGACATCTACCAATCAACACATCGACGCGATGCAGACGGTCGTTACATCGTGCAGCTACCATTTCGTGATTCATCATTACCTTCGTTTAACGATTCATATTCGATTGCGCTTCGGCGATTCAAGCAGCTTGAGAGACGTTTTCTCCAGCACCCATCATTCGGAGAAGAGTACAAAACGCATGTCATGGAGTATGTATCAAGCGGTCAGATGGAACCTGTTCCACCCGAAGAGTGTCAATCTTCGACAGCGTATTATATACCGCATCATGCGGTTGTGAAACCTAGCAGTGTCTCGACTCGACTTAGAGTTGTGTATGACGCCTCGGCCAAAGATAAACAAGGAAAATCACTCAATGACACTCTTCTAACAGGCACTAAATTGCAAGCGGATATCAGTAACATCATTTTACGTTTTCGACTCCATGCAGTTGTTTTAACAGCCGACGTTCGTCAGATGTACCGGCAGATTATCATCACCAAAGAGCATCGGGATTATCAGCGTATCTTGTTTAGATCATCACCCGAAGAATCAATTCAAGAATACAGAATCAATCGCGTGACATTCGGAGTGTCGTCAGCACCTTTTCTGGCCATCCGTACTATGCATCAACTTGCACAAGACGAACAGGAGTCCTTTCCAGCTGCAGCTACAGTATTGCGTAAGGATCTCTACGTAGATGACGTCGTCACCGGCTGTGAAAACATAGAACAAGCTATTAATATTCAACATCAATTAATAAAAATCATGGCGGCCGGCGGTTTTGAGCTCAGGAAGTGGTCCAGCAACCATGCAGCTGTGCTACGAAACATACCTGAAAAACACAAGATGGTACCAGATTTGACGTTCGACAATGACACCAATTTCATCAAAGTCCTCGGGCTTGCCTGGAACGCAAATCAAGACGTTTTTAATTATCAAGTCAATCAAATCAAGCGCGATTGTACCAAACGGACAATGCTATCGGAGCTTGCCCGCATCTATGACTCCATTGGTCTACTTACTCCATTAACATTTCTAGCAAAGTTTCTTATTCAGCGTCTGTGGTTACTGGGAACGTCGTGGGATGAACCAGTGCCCAATGACATTCATCAAATTTGGACGAAGTATACTCATCAATTATCAAATTTATCACAGCTTCGTATTCCGAGACGTATCACGCATGATCGCGCTGCCAGTTATCAAATTCATGGCTTTTGCGATGCCAGTGAGGCTGGCTATGCGGCAGTTGTCTATCTTCGTACCAATTCCAGCATCAACAAAAATCAACATCAAGTCTGTATTGTGAGCGCAAGATCACGCGTTGCGCCTACCAAGCGCAGAACACTACCCAGGCTCGAGTTATGCGGTGCATCATTGCTCGCAGATCTCATGAGCTACATCATTGACATATTTTCCAACATCATTAACATTGACGGCGTGTTCGCATGGTCTGATTCCATGATAGTTCTTGCATGGATCAAATCCAATTCAACTAATTTCAAGGCGTACGTGGGCAATCGTATTGCAAACATCCAACGAAAATTACCAAACGCTACCTGGAAACATGTACCAGGCAAGCACAATCCAGCTGACGCTGTAAGTCGTGGCTTACTTCCCGATGAGCTCATCAGTCACGCCCTCTGGTGGACAGGACCGGAGTGGTTATCTTTACATCAAGATCATTGGCCCAACGTAAATATTCAAACAGAAACGCCATGCGACATTGACGTATCCTGCGAACGGCGAACAACAGTTTTAACCAACATTAACTGCACTAACAAAAATCCCATCGATGAGCTGATAGATAAGTATTCATCACTTCGAAAAATTCAACGTATTTTAGCATACTGTAACATATTCATCAATGCCTTACGCAAAAATAAACAAACGAATCATTTCACAGAAATCGAACTTCACAATGCCCTCATGGTGCTGGTTAAACATGTGCAACAATTAGAATTCAAAAATGAAATCAAACAGCTATCAGCAGGAAAAAGTTTACCTAAACCATTTCGGAAACTTAACCCCTTTCTAGATCATTCCGGTATTTTGCGGGTGGGGGGAAGGCTCTCTCGTTCCGATCTTGAGTATGAAACTAAGCATAAGCATTTTTAGCAGCATTACGGAGATTCATTGCTCGTCGTGGTAGGTGTAATACCATTCACTCCGATTGCGGAACAAATTTTAAAGGTGCTCAGTCACAATTATCAACCATCATGCGATCAGCCTGTGAGACTGAGCGTATATCATTTAAATTCAATCCTCCTGGGGCTCCCCATTTCGGCGGCCTTTGGGAAGCGGGCGTTAAGTCCGTTAAAACCCATCTCTATCGTGTCATTGGATCTCAAATATTAACATATGAGGAGTTAAATACGTTACTCGTTCAGGTTGAATCACTTCTGAATTCGAGGCCGTTGTGCTCACTAAGCAGTGATCCTAATGACTTAGCAGTTCTTACTCCAGGACATTTTTTAACATTAGCTCCATTAACATCATTGCCAACACCAGACTATACGAACATAAAAATGAACAGACTGACACGTTGGCAACTCTTGCAACGCATGCATCAAGATTTTTGGTCTCGGTGGCACACTGAATATCTCACCAGCTTATCACAACGCCTAAAATGGACTAAGCCCTCTCGTGATGTTCGTATAGATCAGTTAGTTCTTATCAAAGACTAATTGTATTCTCCAATGCGTTGGCGTTTCGGTAGAATAATAAAATTATATCCCGGTCGCGATGGAATTCCTCGTTCGGCAACCGTCAGAACTGGTCAAGGAATCATAGATCGACCTTTGGTAAAGTTGTGTCCCATCCCAGATGGACAAAACTAATTTTTATCATAATTAATAACATTTATCCAATCATATTCTATTATTTTTGTAATCGTGATATAGTACACATTTTAACAGAATAATATCAATCATAATATATATATATATATATGTATGTGTTTCTCAATCACAGCATAATTCAATCACATTATTGGTTTATATGGACAACCAGTTTCAAGAATTCTGTACCTTGGAGTACTTCTGTCTCAATATTTCTCGCCAGCGGGGGGGAAGAATGTTAAAGTATTAAAAGATAGTCAACGAAATGCACAACTTCCGTTTCCTTATTCCATTCTCCAATCATTCCGTTCCGTTCCGCTCAATCAGCAACTCACTCTCGACTCTAAGAAAACGTGTGCATACAAAAAATCTTGTTTTTTCAAAAAATAAACTATTAAAACTAATCGTGTGTGTGTGTAAGATAAACCAGAAGTCACGGGACGTCCCGAAGCCAGGCTAGGAAGAGAGCGAAAACGCGTGAGTACCCCGCCACCATCCATTTTCCTAGTTGTGCATTTGTTTCCATATTTGTACATTATAGCAGGTTATCCTGGGGTTACAGCCCTCATCGAAGGATAAATTGCGTATAAAGCAATTTACTACAACAGGCAGCATGATGAATATCATGATCCACCATTTACAACGCTGGAGCTGAAGACAGCCGTGGAAGGTTTCAACCTAAAGAAAAGCCCCGGAGTGGATGGATTTACGTAGGATATCTGTAGTCGAGCAATGTACCAGGACCCGGACGCCTTCCTAACCCTCTATAAAAAATCCCTAGAACTGGCACATTTCCCGGACAAATGGAAAGAGACAACGGTGGTAGTCCTCAGAAAACCGGGCTAGGAAAATTACTTGAGCCCCAAGTCATTTATTTATTTATAGTTAATTAATACGGTACAATACCAATTACATTAATTAACATAGAAAGAAAACAACTATACAATGCAGACAATTGTGTCATAAACAATTATACTTACGACGTTACATCCTCAAGATTTAATTATTACAATGTAGTTTCACTTCTCAATGTACTATGCGTGGCACATAATTTTTAGAGCTGTGGAAATAAAAATCAAAGTTAAAATTCAAAACCTGTCAACATCCGCCGAGCGCAGCGCCCTCTCCGCGTAACTTCATGCCTTTTTTATGTGCGGGCGTCGTAACATCGCGTGTGTTGCAAAAATATAGTTTAAGTTACAAAAATATAGTTTATGTTACAAAAATATAGTGTCATTATGGGAAAACGAAAAAGAGAACGTAGTAATTCGAAAATTCGACGAAAGGCTAAGCGTTTGGAGCGAAAACTACGTGTCTCATCGTCGACAAGTGATGATGAGGAAGGTTAGTACCTAGTACTTACGCATCTTTATTATGTAGGAATTGTAATTGAAATAACATTGTTAAATATCAGTGTTTCTAATAATCATAACCCACCAAAAACATTCTGTAAAAAACTAGCTAAGTCTCGATGGAGCTGCCTGTT
>OX387289.1:14851443-14866443 GCA_947562105.1 Shargacucullia verbasci
GCATGTTCTCCTTCAGTAGTTTGCTATTTTCTTCCAGAGCTTTCCTAATCTGTATCCCTTCGGTCCCTTCCTCCTTGGTCTTTTCCGGTCTTTTTTCTTCATCTTGTCCTTGTGATGATACCGCCTCCGACACTTTTCCTTTCTCCGCCTCTTTGACCAACTCGTAGAGACGAGTTATCGCCGCCATGACCTCATTTTTAATCTCAGTTTTGAGGTTTCTTGAGTTTCCGAGGTGCAGCTTGGCCTTGGTGAGACAGGCCTTAGCCTCCGTGGTCCGACTGAGGTAACTTTGCTTCGGTGGGCTCAGGTTGGCCGGTGCTGATGTGCCCGCAACCGCAAGGTTTTTAACTTGCGGAGACGTAGGCTTTTTAGCAACTCTGGCGGGCGCCACCGAAGCAGTGAGTTGTGGGATGGTAGGGGATTTCGGCTTTAAGCCTGTCTTAGCGGTTTCCCATTCACCAATGCTGCGCCTCACGTTTGAGGTTTGAGTTGGTTGGAGTTTCTCAGTCATGGTCGGCGATTTAGGCGGGTTACCTTCTCGGGAGGTCGACGTCTTTTTGATCGGAGTGCGGTGACCAAACATGTTCTTACAGGGGAACGTGACAATAAATCACTAAAATAAATTAATTAAAATGGTAAAATGTATATAAATAGACGGCACGTGAAATAAAAGGTTTGTAAAAGTTTTAAAATAAAGAGATAAAAAGGTTTGTAAAAGTTATAAAATTGAATAAAATTGACTAATTTAATTTGCTAATTTAAAAATATAGTATGTTCAACTATTTTAATACTGTCTTTTCCTTTACAGATTTCGTCAGTGCAGCTTCAAACTCCCCGCGCGACTAGGGTAAGTAGGGCAGGTAAGTTTATGTTAGTAATTACGATTACGGTTTATAAACAACGAAGCTTTGTAAGAACTTTGAAATATAGGTATCATAAATTTGGTAAGTATAGCAACAGTTATCTGATATAAGCGTTATGGCTCACTCAATTAAACGGAAATTAAACGGAACCCACGTACCGGTCAAGAATCCCGCGTCAGGTGTTAAGATAAACCGAAAACGGTTTTCAAGGTCAGTATAAATATGATATGCCTAGGAGAGACCGGGTGGGTGGGCGGGCAAATTTTTGACTTTCGCCGCTCGCGATCCTAACGTGTGGGGTGTCAAACGATAGGTCTTGACGAGAGCTAGCGAAGGGTGAAATCAAATAGGGGTGGTTAGGAACAAATTTTTTGAAAAATCGCCGAAAAACGTATATTTTGTTTAAATTTTGAGTGAAAAATTCACTATACTACTGGATTTAACTACAATGCGGTCGCTGAAGTGCGCGCAGGGGGTCAGCAGGGCAGCTATGAAGCCCTTAAAATCAATAAGTACCCAATAAGGTATTGTAAAAGTCAAATATAATTATTGTAAGTAAAATTACGCGTTTTAAAAATATAAGGGTTGAAATTTTTGAAAATTTCAAGGTCTGACCACGCCAGGTGATCGAGGTGTGTTAATCTAGATTATTTCAGCCGAAAACCGCATCAAAATACTATATCTAGAACCAAAAATATGATAGTTTGTGTTAAATACGTCGCCGGTTAGGTAACCTCGGTACGTATATAAAAAACACAAACAGAAGTTAAGATATTGAAAGATGAAAAATTTTTGCAAAATTTTTGACTTTCGCCGCTCGCGATCCTAACGTGTGGGGTGTCAAACGATAGGTCTTGACGAGAGCTAGCGAAGGGTGAAATCAAATAGGGGTGGTTAGGAACAAATTTTTTGAAAAATCGCCGAAAAACGTATATTTTGTTTAAATTTTGAGTGAAAAATTCACTATACTACTGGATTTAACTACAATGCGGTCGCTGAAGTGCGCGCAGGGGGTCAGCAGGGCAGCTATGAAGCCCTTAAAATCAATAAGTACCCAATAAGGTATTGTAAAAGTCAAATATAATTATTGTAAGTAAAATTACGCGTTTTAAAAATATAAGGGTTGAAATTTTTGAAAATTTCAAGGTCTGACCACGCCAGGTGATCGAGGTGTGTTAATCTAGATTATTTCAGCCGAAAACCGCATCAAAATACTATATCTAGAACCAAAAATATGATAGTTTGTGTTAAATACGTCGCCGGTTAGGTAACCTCGGTACGTATATAAAAAACACAAACAGAAGTTAAGATATTGAAAGATGAAAAATTTTTGCAAAATTTTTGACTTTCGCCGCTCGCGATCCTAACGTGTGGGGTGTCAAACGATAGGTCTTGACGAGAGCTAGCGAAGGGTGAAATCAAATAGGGGTGGTTAGGAACAAATTTTTTGAAAAATCGCCGAAAAACGTATATTTTGTTTAAATTTTGAGTGAAAAATTCACTATACTACTGGATTTAACTACAATGCGGTCGCTGAAGTGCGCGCAGGGGGTCAGCAGGGCAGCTATGAAGCCCTTAAAATCAATAAGTACCCAATAAGGTATTGTAAAAGTCAAATATAATTATTGTAAGTAAAATTACGCGTTTTAAAAATATAAGGGTTGAAATTTTTGAAAATTTCAAGGTCTGACCACGCCAGGTGATCGAGGTGTGTTAATCTAGATTATTTCAGCCGAAAACCGCATCAAAATACTATATCTAGAACCAAAAATATGATAGTTTGTGTTAAATACGTCGCCGGTTAGGTAACCTCGGTACGTATATAAAAAACACAAACAGAAGTTAAGATATTGAAAGATGAAAAATTTTTGCAAAATTTTTGACTTTCGCCGCTCGCGATCCTAACGTGTGGGGTGTCAAACGATAGGTCTTGACGAGAGCTAGCGAAGGGTGAAATCAAATAGGGGTGGTTAGGAACAAATTTTTTGAAAAATCGCCGAAAAACGTATATTTTGTTTAAATTTTGAGTGAAAAATTCACTATACTACTGGATTTAACTACAATGCGGTCGCTGAAGTGCGCGCAGGGGGTCAGCAGGGCAGCTATGAAGCCCTTAAAATCAATAAGTACCCAATAAGGTATTGTAAAAGTCAAATATAATTATTGTAAGTAAAATTACGCGTTTTAAAAATATAAGGGTTGAAATTTTTGAAAATTTCAAGGTCTGACCACGCCAGGTGATCGAGGTGTGTTAATCTAGATTATTTCAGCCGAAAACCGCATCAAAATACTATATCTAGAACCAAAAATATGATAGTTTGTGTTAAATACGTCGCCGGTTAGGTAACCTCGGTACGTATATAAAAAACACAAACAGAAGTTAAGATATTGAAAGATGAAAAATTTTTGCAAAATTTTTGACTTTCGCCGCTCGCGATCCTAACGTGTGGGGTGTCAAACGATAGGTCTTGACGAGAGCTAGCGAAGGGTGAAATCAAATAGGGGTGGTTAGGAACAAATTTTTTGAAAAATCGCCGAAAAACGTATATTTTGTTTAAATTTTGAGTGAAAAATTCACTATACTACTGGATTTAACTACAATGCGGTCGCTGAAGTGCGCGCAGGGGGTCAGCAGGGCAGCTATGAAGCCCTTAAAATCAATAAGTACCCAATAAGGTATTGTAAAAGTCAAATATAATTATTGTAAGTAAAATTACGCGTTTTAAAAATATAAGGGTTGAAATTTTTGAAAATTTCAAGGTCTGACCACGCCAGGTGATCGAGGTGTGTTAATCTAGATTATTTCAGCCGAAAACCGCATCAAAATACTATATCTAGAACCAAAAATATGATAGTTTGTGTTAAATACGTCGCCGGTTAGGTAACCTCGGTACGTATATAAAAAACACAAACAGAAGTTAAGATATTGAAAGATGAAAAATTTTTGCAAAATTTTTGACTTTCGCCGCTCGCGATCCTAACGTGTGGGGTGTCAAACGATAGGTCTTGACGAGAGCTAGCGAAGGGTGAAATCAAATAGGGGTGGTTAGGAACAAATTTTTTGAAAAATCGCCGAAAAACGTATATTTTGTTTAAATTTTGAGTGAAAAATTCACTATACTACTGGATTTAACTACAATGCGGTCGCTGAAGTGCGCGCAGGGGGTCAGCAGGGCAGCTATGAAGCCCTTAAAATCAATAAGTACCCAATAAGGTATTGTAAAAGTCAAATATAATTATTGTAAGTAAAATTACGCGTTTTAAAAATATAAGGGTTGAAATTTTTGAAAATTTCAAGGTCTGACCACGCCAGGTGATCGAGGTGTGTTAATCTAGATTATTTCAGCCGAAAACCGCATCAAAATACTATATCTAGAACCAAAAATATGATAGTTTGTGTTAAATACGTCGCCGGTTAGGTAACCTCGGTACGTATATAAAAAACACAAACAGAAGTTAAGATATTGAAAGATGAAAAATTTTTGCAAAATTTTTGACTTTCGCCGCTCGCGATCCTAACGTGTGGGGTGTCAAACGATAGGTCTTGACGAGAGCTAGCGAAGGGTGAAATCAAATAGGGGTGGTTAGGAACAAATTTTTTGAAAAATCGCCGAAAAACGTATATTTTGTTTAAATTTTGAGTGAAAAATTCACTATACTACTGGATTTAACTACAATGCGGTCGCTGAAGTGCGCGCAGGGGGTCAGCAGGGCAGCTATGAAGCCCTTAAAATCAATAAGTACCCAATAAGGTATTGTAAAAGTCAAATATAATTATTGTAAGTAAAATTACGCGTTTTAAAAATATAAGGGTTGAAATTTTTGAAAATTTCAAGGTCTGACCACGCCAGGTGATCGAGGTGTGTTAATCTAGATTATTTCAGCCGAAAACCGCATCAAAATACTATATCTAGAACCAAAAATATGATGGTTAGGTTAGGTTAGGTTAGGTTAGGTTAGGTTAGGTTAGGTTAGGTTAGGTTAGGTTAGGTTAGGTTAGGTTCCCGAGTGAGTTTCTGGACCTCATACCAGGCGCGTCCCCAGGTGGCGGATAGGGGAACGCCGCGCAGATATGCGCGGTACCGGGTTCATCCCGGCGCGGGCCAAAACCAGGGGGTGGGATCGCTCCTCATCTCGAGGTTGCGATGGTGTGCGGCGGGTCCGGTCCAGTCAGTTCAGACTGGTCGGACAACGACTTCGGTCACCGTCGGACAACCCGTAACCCTCATTGAGAGGGCCGGGCCTTACGGGGGCGAGGAAGGACACCTCTATAAAAAACCGAGGGGACCTCACCCCTCTCAACAAAGGAAAAATCCTACAATGAAAATGGCGTCTAGTAAACAGAATTTACCCCAGGAGGGTACCGACTGCTCCGCAGTCGGAGAATCCCTCACCGCGGCTTCGGCCCCGGTCTGCCCCTCGTATTCTGGGGGGGGCAACTACCGCCATCGTTCATCGAACGAAACTCCTGACGAAATTCGTCCTAATTTAAGATCGAGCCGAACTGGCTCAAGCCTATCTGACGTGCCCACTTCGGTGACGGCGTCAATACAAGGTGAAAAAACAGGCTCCATTCGACAGCCGGTAGTGCTGCTCACCAAGTGCACCGGCCTCGAACCCTCCAAGACAAAGCTTTCTGTCTCAGAGGTGGAGATGGAGTCGGATCACGGCTCCACCTCGAGCGGCGCGACTGTTGGACGCCCCTCCAAATTCTGGAGGGTGGAAGCTCGCAAGCGCCAGAGAGAGGAAGACTCGGGGTCAGAATCGGCCTCGAGTGTGAACTCGACGCCGGCCTCCAAGGTCAGCACGAGAGGTAGAGGGCGGCCACCGACGACGGGTAAGTACGTCGGTATGGCGAAAGCACAGGCGGAACTCAGTGCCGCCAAGCGGCAGGAAGAGTTCCGTCTCAGAGCGGAGGAGGAAGTCCTGGAGCAGGCAAAGCGGGCACGTTCCAAAAGCACCTCCCGCCTCTCCAGGAGCAGCACAGGCTCGTCTTTTGAGACGGTGGCATCTGCCGCTTGTGCCAGCGACTTGACCGATCAGGTCAAGAGCAACGTGGCCACCATTCTAAAGGTGGCCACAAACTCAAAGAACCTGAAGGGCACATATCAACGTGCCCTGAAGGAGGCCGCCGCCTTCATTACCGTGGCGGCCGAGGAGCTCGGCACTCGCACCTTGACCGAAGAGACCGCCAAGTTGCGAGCCGAAAACATCCGCCTCCGGGCGGAAATGGCAGAACTCCGCTCGGAGCTTGCCACAATGAGGGCAGAACTTCAGGCCGTCAAGACCGCACGGCCAGGGCCTGAGGCGCCTCAGCCGTCCCCTGCGGTGGTTGCCGATCCTGCATTGGAGCGTTCGCTCATGCAGTCGATCGGCAACATGTTAAACGCCCGACTTGAGGCGCTAGAAGATCGGCTGCTACCGGCTAAGACCATCCGGCCCCCATTAGCTGCGGACCGGAGAAGGCAAGAGGCCACTAGGGTCCAGGCTGAAGAGGTGGCAACCGTCACGGGTGCGGTTGCCGCCTCCGTTAGCAAGGAGGGGAAGGAAAAAGGGAAGAAGAAGAAGAAGGCCGCAAAGGCGCCAACATCTGCGCCAACCTCCGACCAGGCACCGCAAATGACCGCGATCGCAGCCACCACCTCGGCCGCTGCCACCATTCCGGCAACGACCGCCACCACTGCTACGACTACCACCGAAACGTGGTCAACGGTGGTTAAAAAGGGGAAGAAGGGGGGCCCTAAAGCGACTGCGCAGTCGCAAAACAAACAGCCGAAGCTGCGTACGCCCAAATCCGCGGCCGTGATTATCACGCTGCAGCCGGGAGCAGCGGAGAGGGGCGTTACGTACGCTTCGGTGATGGCGGAGGCGAAAGCCAAAGTTGACATCGACAGCCTTGGCATTAAATCGCTAAGATTTAAGAAAGCCGTAACGGGGGGGAGAATCCTGGAGGTGCCAGGCGCCACCAGCGGCGACAAGGCGGACCGCCTGGCCCAGCAAATTCAGGCCACTCTAAAGGCGGAGGACATCCGTGTCTACCGCCCCACAAAGTGCGCGGAGGTACGGATCTCAGGCCTGGACGACTCCGTGTCCACGGCCGAGATCGTGCGGGCCATCGTACGTGAGACCGGATGTCCCGAGGCCGCCATCAAGGTGGGGGACATAAAGGCCGACCCATCTGGCCTTGGATCGGCGTGGGTGCGCTGTCCAGTCGGGGCAGCTCGCAAAATCGGTGACAGTGGCCGGCTTTTAGTTGGCTGGGTTGCGGCACGAGTCAAGGTGCTGCAGCCCAAGGCTCTGACCTGCTTCCGCTGCCTGGAGGTGGGGCACGTCAGGGCCAAGTGCACATCGGCCATCGACCGCAGCGATCAATGTTATCGCTGTGGTCAAGCCGGCCACAAGGCTGGGCAATGCTCCGCAGCGCCGCAATGCAACCTTTGCGCGGCAGCCGGAAAGCCTGCGGAGCATAGGATAGGAGGAAAGGCCTGCACGGCCCCCAAGGCCCCCAAGCCCTCCAAGGGCAAGGGGACAAAGAAAAATAAAAAGAGGAAGAAGAAGACCGCTTCCGGGCCAACGATTGCGCCCGCGCAAGCGACTGCCCCCGAAGGCGGGGAAGAGGCGGAGGAGATGAACTGCGACTAAGATCATGGCAGTTCATCTCCTTCAGGCGAACATCAACCACTGCGCCAGGGCTCAGGATCTTTTACTCCAAAGCATGGCGCAGTGGTCGATCGATGTCGCGGTGGTGGCCGAGCCGTACTTCGTCCCCACTGCTGACAACTGGGTGGGGGACCGTATCGGCTCAGTGGCCCTCGTCGTAAAAAGCGGCACTGTCCTGGAGGACGTGGCCAGGGGTTCTGGCTGGGTGGCGGCAGTGCACGACCAAACACTCGTTGTCGGCACATATTTTTCGCCCAACAGAGGCCTCGCCGAGTTCGAGGCGTTCTTGGCCGAGGTGGGGGCCCTTGTCGGCCGGAGTCACCCGCGTCCAGCGCTCGTACTAGGGGACCTTAACGCCAAGTCCGCGGCGTGGGGTTCCCCCGCCACAGACCATCGTGGCGAGGTGCTGGAGGAGTGGGTGATTTCGACGGGTCTGTCCGTCCTGAACCGCGGTTCAGTCAACACGTGCGTGCGACAGCTGGGTGGGTCCATAGTGGACGTATCGTTCGCTAGCCCGGCTCTAGCACGCCGTGTCCGGGGGTGGAGAGTCTTGGAGGAGGTGGAGACGTTGTCGGACCACCGGTACATCCGGTTCGACGTCTCCGCCCAAACCTCGGGCATCCACCACCCGCCAACTCCGGGGAGGGGCGGACCGCGCTGGGCACTGAAGCGCCTCGACCGAGAGCTCCTCGAAGAGGCCGCCATTGTCCAGGCCTGGGTTGCAGCGCCGGAGAGGCCCGGTGAGGACGTAGACGCAGAGGCGAGCTGGTTCCGCGGGGCAATGACGCACATCTGCGACGCGGCTATGCCCCGGGTCCAGTCTCGGCCTGCGAGACGCCAGGTGTACTGGTGGTCAGACGAGATCGCACAATTGCGCGTAGTGTGCGTGGCAGCGAGACGCCAGTACACCAGGCAGCGGCGGCGGCGTCTTAACCGGAGTCCTGAGACGGAGGCGGTGCTGTACGGGGCGTACCGCACCGCAAAAGAGGCCCTAAAACTGGCAATCCGCAGGGCTAAGGCGGCGGCGAGAGAAGAGCTACTAGGAACCCTCGACCGCGATCCGTGGGGGCGGCCATATCGAATGGTCAGGGGCAAACTCCGCCCCTGGGCCCCCCCACTCACAGAGGGTCTCCGTCCCGAACTGCTCGAGGAGGTGGTGTCCGCCCTGTTTCCATCTAGGGCGGAACACACGCCGCCGCCGATGGTCCTGCCTTCGCAGGAGCTTCTTGGAGGTGGGGAAAGCGTCCCCGAGGTGACCCGAGAGGACCTCACAGCGGCAGTGCAGCGGCTCCGGGCTAAGAATGCTGCCCCGGGGCCCGACGGCATACCGGGCCGCGCATGGGTCCTCGCCCTCAAGGCTTTGGAGCCCCGGCTGAGACGGCTCTTCACGGCGTGCCTGCAGGAGGGCCGGTTTCCATCACTGTGGAAAACCGGCAGGCTGGTCCTCCTCAGGAAGGAGGGGCGCCCGGCGGACTCACCGTCCGCGTACCGGCCCATAGTGCTGTTGGACGAGGTGGCAAAACTGTTCGAGCGCATCATCGCCGACCGCCTCGTCCACCATCTTTGCAGAGAGGGGCCGGACCTGGATGAGAACCAATTCGGTTTCCGCCGCGGGCGCTCAACAATCGACGCCATCTCACGCGTGAGGAGCCAGGCGGAGGAAGCGGTGTCCCGGGGCGGGGTCTTGTTGGCGGTGTCGCTCGACATCTCCAACGCCTTCAACACCTTGCCCTGGAGTTGTATTAGGGAGGCCCTACGATATCACAGAGTGCCTCCCTACCTCCGCCACATCGTCGGGGCTTATCTGTCCGAACGTCGGGTCATCTTCGCGGGGCGTAATGGTGAGTGCATTCGCGAAATGTCGTGCGGTGTTCCACAGGGTTCGGTTCTGGGCCCGCTCCTGTGGAACATCGGGTACGACTGGGTGCTGAGGGGTGCTCTCCTCTGGGGCGCTGGCGTGACGTGTTACGCGGACGACACGCTCGTCACGGCCCGGGGGAGATCGCACAGGCAGGCAGCCTTGCTGGCGACGGCCGCTGTGGCGCAGGTGGTGGGTCGCATCCGGCGGTTGGGGCTGGAGGTGGCCCTCCACAAATCCGAGGCCATGATGTTCCATGGGCCCCGGAACGCGCCGCCGCCGGGAACAAACATCGTGGTCAGTGGGGTCCGAATAGCTGTCGGGACGACATTAAAATACTTGGGAGTCGTCCTCGACAGCCGCTGGAATTTCGGGCCTCACTTCCGGCGGCTGGCGCCTAAGTTGATGGGCGCTGCGGCCGCGCTCGCGACGCTGCTTCCCAACCTAGGAGGGCCGACATCGAGCTGTCGGCGGCTCTACATGGGGGTCGTGCGATCCATGGCCCTGTACGGGGCCCCGGTGTGGGCCAGCGACCTGACTGCCGACACCATCGCCATACTGCGAAGACCGCAACGGGCGATGGCCGTCAGAGTCGCAAGAGGGTATCGCACGATCTCTCATGAGGCAGCGTGCGTACTGGCCGGATCTCCGCCCTGGGACCTGGAGGCGAAGGCCCTCGCGTCACTCTTTACATGGCGCGGGGGCGAGAGGGAGAGGGGCAACAGACCTGCGCCGCGAGAAATCGAATGGCGCAGGTCAGAGCTCCGCGAGGTCCTGGTGGCGGAATGGGGTGAACGTCTTACTCACCCCAGCGCTGGCCTCACTACTATCGAGGCCATCCGGCCAGTACTGCAGGAGTGGCTTGGAAGAAGCCACGGCTCCCTGACGTTTCGGGCGACGCAGGTGCTTTCTGGACATGGGTGCTTCGGAAAGTACCTGTGTCGCATAGGCAGGGAGCCAGACGCCCGGTGCCACCATTGCGTCGGTTGCCGCGAGGAGACGGCGCGGCATGTGGTGGAAGAGTGCATCGCATGGGATGCGCCGCGCCGTGCTCTAGTCGCGGAGGTCGGAGGGGACCTCTCGCTCCCGGCCATTGTTCGTCACATGGTCGGCAGCGACAGGTCCTGGGACGCGATGGTGTCCTTCTGCGAAGAGGTTATGTCGCGGAAGGAAGCTGCGGAAAGGGAGAGAGAAGCAACTACCACTCTCCCGAGCCGCAGCAGGCGCACCGGGCGCCGGAGGCGGGGGGGTCACAACATCCGACTCCCCCCGTAGCGGAGCGGTCCATCGAGCGGGCGGATTGGGGAAAATCCGTCCGCTCTGTAATATGGACCCGAGGTGGTGGCGCGACGTGTCCCGCGCGCGCCCCTCAGAAGGTTGAGGTCGAGGGGGGGTGAGCACCCCTCCCCCCCCCTGTGACGAGATGGGGTCTGCATGGGCGGACCGGCACCGCCGGGTCTCGGAAGATTGCGTCTGTGCACCCGGGTACCCGGCAGAATGGTGAGGAGGGACACTCCTGTGTTTTTAGTCGGTGCGAGTCCGACATCACCCCGTCGCCTCCCCCGGTGGCGGGGTACCCATAAGGGGTTTTCACAGGGTTAAAAAAAAAAAAAAAAAAAAAAAAAAAAAAAAAAAAAAAAAAAAAAAAAAAAAAAAAAAAAAAAAAAAAAAAAAAAAAAAAAAAAAAAAAAAGAAAGGTTAGGTTAGGTTAGGTTAGGTTAGGTTAGGTTAGGTTAGGTTAGGTTAGGTTAGGTTAGGTTAGGTTAGGTTAGGTTAGGTTAGGTTAGGTTAGGTTAGGTTAGGTTAGGTTAGGTTAGGTTAGGTTAGGTTAGGTTAGGTTAGGTTAGGTTAGGTTTTTTTTTTTTTTTTTTTTTTTTAATATATGCACCCGTCATCACAGGGCATTGCATTGTTACCTCTGACATGATCAGAGCCCTTGCTATCACTTTATTTAGGTTTTATACTTATGTAATAGGGAAGATGGAGAGTTTCAATTTCTACAATTTGTTTTGTTTTTTATGCTTTAAATGTCTTAAACTTTGAACTTATTTATTACTTATACGGACTTATTTATTAATTATACTACGTACCAATAAACTACAATCTAACACACTTTTGGTTTCTATACATATAAGTATTATTTTTGTATTTCTATTTTATTGAGCCTTCCTATTTTTATCTATACTAATCTTATCTATACATTTATACACACTTTTTCAATACTATGCCTATCCTAATATATATAACAATATATTATATAGTCATATTTTATAATCTATTTTATTTTTATTCCTATTCTAATAATATTTTCGACTACTTTTATAACATTTACAAAAACAATAAGAACATATAACCGAGCTTTCCTTGTCTCATACATAAACATATCTTTTTGTTTCAGATACCGCTTTACGACTCTGGCACTCAGGACTGGCTTGGCACAACACCTTTTTTTTCGTTTTTATAGTGCTCTCTTCTTCCATTCCGGCTGTTTTATCGGACCACCAAGGCAGATTTTTCTGCTTGAATTGGGCCAGTTTCTCATGAAACTGGCTACAATTTGCTGTAAACTCCTTAAGGCCATTGTGGTCTAACCCTGTGAAGTCCTGCGCATCTCTCGAGAATTGTGCCAGTGCCAGCCTGTCTGGCAAGCACGATTTTACATCGACGCAGGTGGTGTGGCGCCGGTTTCGTCGGCCAGTTTTGCGGGCAGTTGCAGAGACATCCTTAGCAGTATGCCGTTGTTGCTCGAGCCAATGCATCCCACTTTCTCCGGACCGGGCATTCACTGCTGAACGCACTGTGCTCGCGATCTCCCATCTTGGCTCTGGTGCAGTTTATGCACACCGCTGCTTCATCCAGCTGTCGATCTGGGCAGTCCACCCTGAGATGCGGGCCGCCGCAGTGGCTACACAGGTCAGTCAGCTCTTTACAGAACCGCTTCCCGTGACCGTATCCTAAGCAGCGGGTGCACTGCACCAGTGGCGTCTGGTCCTCCACGCGTACCCTTTGGAGGTCGATCCGAAGTTTCCCTACTTCGATCGCCCTCCTCCAAATTGTGGGGGACACGCTCAACACAATGTGGCTCACCAGTGGGTTCCGTGTTTTTCTCCTATACCTGATTTTGGTCCTTCCTGTCTCATCGCCGAGGTCGTGAAAAATCTCCCGGTTCTGATTTCTGAGGGACTTGAGGACTTCCTCGTCTGTGTGTACCACCAATACATCCCTCAGAATCAGAAGCGGGTCCCTATTCGTCACTTCCTCTACAATAAGGTTTTCTCCAACCGCTTCCAGTCTCTCCTTAATCTTCTTCCTTTCCTCTTTAGTAGTGCAGCCCATTATGATCTTCCTGTCTTTCGCTTTCCTTACCCTTTCCACCTGCACCCAGCCTTCCTTGGCATCAACCGCCTTTCTGATTCTCTCTAGAACCTCCTCTCCCGTGTCGAAGTCCTCTTTTGAGGAGACAACAACAGAGTGCAGTGTCGCTCGCTCCAGGGCCTGTCCCCCGGTCTGGCTGTTACGCGCTACTGCAACACCGGCATAGGTTATCTCCCCAGCACTTTGTTTAGTCGACAGGGCCTCGCTAAGGTGGTCCATCTTTGCCATGTTCTCCTTTATTAGTGAGCTATGCTTCTCCATGGTCTTTATAAGCTCGAGTTGGACAGCGTTACTCTCGCTGCGTATGGGTTGAAGAAATTCTTCGCTAATGGGCGTAGCTACCGGTGTGATAGCAGGTGCAGGTTCGGCAGAAATTTTGCTCCGCTCTGATTCCTTCACTAGCTCGTAGAGCCGGTTTATCGCATTTAGTACCTCGGTCTTTATCTCGGTTTTCAGGTTGCGAGAGTTGCCCAAGTGAAGCTTCGCTTTACTTAGGCAAGCCCTCGCCTCCGCCGTGAGATTGGGGTACTTCGATTCAGGTCTCGTTGGTGGTCTTGCGGTATCCACAGGAACTCGGCTCGTCTCCTGAGTGTGGGGAGCAGGTGGTGTGGCGTCATGCTTTGGGTTTATCGGGGGCTTGGGCTGGGCCTCAGTTTTCCCGGACTCCCATTCCCCGATGCTTCGCCTCACGCTAGGGAGCGAAGGTCCAGCCTTCTCTAGCGAACGCGGTGACGCCCCGGAGCCTGGCGAGTTCGTGATCTTCTTAGCCGGTGTGCGAAACATAGTGAAGGTAAGGTTCGTAAGAAGAACCGTCAGAAGTCAATGTTTCTACTTCTGTGTCCCTGTAAAGGGGGGCTACACAGAAGCAACAATATAAATAGATAAAAGGTTTATACGTCGTTCGACGAACGACCGTCGAGTGATGAAACTCCTTAAGGTATAAAGGGCTTCGTCAAATGCACGCCAAATGATGTCAGAACATGTAGTAAATGATAATTAATAACAATAGGTAAAATGTCAACAAGTCGCTCTATTTCTCAGCATAAGCATATTTTTCCGGAGCCAAAGTGGAGATCTTTTCCTCCCGATTTCAGAGACCCCAAACTTGGTCGGTCTTCGATCTCCGGTTCCGAAGTTAAAGCTCGGGGGGATGAGGTAGCCCTGAAGGGGCCGGGGGGAGAGAAAAGGGGTCCAGGGGGGTATATAATTATGTTGTTAAGACGCTGTATGGGTATGTATACGGATATGCTGCTACTAGTTAAGTGTTTGAGGTCAAAAAAGAGGGGGGGTCAAAAGGGGGGATTTGGGGGCTTATCTGAATATAGGTTCTAGTTGGGAGGGGGGGGTACTAGGGGGGGGTGGAAATTTACTCAGATTTTTGATATTTCCAGCCGTTTCCGAGATACTGGGTTTCAGAAGTGGGGATGTACTCGAGATGTCAGTTTTTGTAATATTGATACTATTATGATTATATATATATCTATATATATAATGGTGAATTATAATACGTTTATATGTGTGTATCTAATAAGCCGAGAAGTTAAATGAGGGGAATGGAATGTAGAAGGGGGGGATTACGTTTAGTGGTTAAAATACATACACACAATGGCAGATGATGGTCCTCAGTGGTGTATGGGGGGGGCGTCAATTAAATTGTAAGGTATTAATAAAAAGAGGGGGGGAGTCAAAAGAGGGTGGCCTGGGCAGTGTTGCTGTATATACTATGTACATAGTATATGCAGTCCGGTGTCAAAAACGGGCTATCTCGCTCCGTTTCCGAGTTACGAGCGTTTTAATGATTTTTGAAGTCTCGGGTTCGATGCCCGGTTGATGAAAAATAATTAATTTAATTAAAGTTTGAAATGTTCTATTAATAATTTTATCTTAAATTCGTCAATGGACACAAACATATATTTTCCTGATTCTAATATATTTCCAGTCAATTTTGTTTTACAGAAAGCAGTGGAAAAAAGTAAATGTGAGGTTAATTCGGGGAGAATCTCGTAAGTTTACCCCGAATTTTTTACAGAAACGTCGCAGAGAGATGGGAGCAGTTGGTATAGGTAGCTCTTCTAGAGAAAACTATGTTTTATTTTAGTATTTTCTCTCTACGACCTCCCGTTTTCGAGCTATAGCCACTGCCATTTAGCTTGTCAACAAGTTGGAATCGGGGAAAATACCGCGACCTGGGAACGGCTATAACTCGAGAACTACTGTAAATGATTTCCTGAAAATTTTTTGTAC
>OX387289.1:14871443-14878614 GCA_947562105.1 Shargacucullia verbasci
GAATGTCAGCTTTTCGTCTATGGTTAGACCCAGCAGCTTCATACTTCGTACCATGCCGATGTTAACCCCGGCCATCCTCAGGTCTGGGGTGTCGTGCTTCAATTTGTTGGTTATGAGCATTGCGCAGGTTTTATGCGGTGCGAACCGCAGCTTATTTCGAACACCCCAGCTCTGGACACGGGCGAGGGTCGCATTGGCATGCCTAGAGACTTCAGCCGCTGTATCCCCATCCACAACTAGCACAATATCGTCCGCGAACGCTTGTATAAATTTTCCGTCTCTCTCCAGATCTTGCAAGAGTGGATCCAATAAAAGGTTCCACAGGATGGGACCACCGATTGACCCTTGGACACAGCCTTTGTTTGTCTCTCGCGTGCATTCCTCCCCAGCATATCTTACTCTGACTTTTCTGCTGTCTAGGTAGCTGTCAAGTAGCCTCCTGATGTTTACCGGGCACTTTTCCTCAGCCAGCCTGACCTTAATTGCCGGCCACCATGCGCTGTCGAAGGCGCCCTCAATATCCAATGACATCAGGACAATTAGCTTCTTCAGCCTCAACTTGTCCTGTATGTGCTTTATTAGCGTGTAGAGGGCGTCCTCGGTGCTCTTCTGGGGCATGAAGCCGTACTGGCGAGTACTAAGCCGCGGTACAAGCTGCCACCTGATTCTTGCTACCACCATTCTCTCCAGGACCTTCCCCAAGACCGGCAGGAGACCTATCGGTCTGTATGACTTGGGGCTCAAGTAATTATCCTTGCCTGGTTTTCTGAGGACTACCACCGTTGCCTCTTTCCAGATGTCCGGGAAGTGTGCCAGTTCTAGGCACTTATTGTATAGGGCAAGGAAAGCGTCCGGGTCCTGGTAGATTGCTCGACAGCAGATGTCCGACGTGAATCCATCCGCTCCGGGGGCCTTCTTTGGGTTAAAGCCTTCCACTGCTATCTTTAGCTCCAGCCGGGTAAACGGTGGATCATGATACTCATCATGCTGCCACTCATTTACCCTGCTAGCCGCTTCCCTCGTGAGCCTGTGGTCCGCGTTGTCCTCGTGTGCTGTGTCCTTAGGATAGAACGTGTCGGCCAGTAAGGCTGCTGATTCCTTTGGGTTTAGGAATGCACCATCGCTAGTTAGGGTCAGGTCTTCTTGTCTCCTAGTGGTCCCTCTTATGACTCTGTAGATTCCTTCCCACAGTCCCTCTCTGTCTTGTTTCTGGCAAAACTTTTTCCAGCTGGCAATCTGGGCTTTCTTTGCTTGGCACTCATATTCTTCTTTTGCTTTCAGGTACTCGCCGACGACCTTCGCTCTCCGGACCGGTGCGGCATTGCGAATGCGGTTTTTCTTTTGGGCGACCTCCTTCTTCTTCGCGGCGAGCTCCTCGGACCACCACGGTATTGATATTTTAGTTTTGTTTTTTAATTTTGGAATTGACTCATTGCAGGCTTTTTCTATTATGTCTTTGTATTTTATTATTAATTCTTCCAATTCCTGTTTATCACTTATCTGTCTTATATTTTCTAAGCTAATATTATGTTCATTTTTGTATTCCCCCAATTTAGTTATAAAAGTTTCCCATTTTGCCTTTTTTGTATTATATTTTCGAGTAGTTCTAATAATGCTTGTACCTTTTTCCTTTTTTACTTTAATATTAAAAATGACGGTGTTGTGGTCCGAGCTCGTCACTCCCTTGTCGACCCGCCAGTCGTCTACCGCATCCAGTAAGTTGAGCGAACATGCCGTGACGTCCACGTGGCTTTGGTATGTGATACCACCCCTTACGGTATCGAAGGTTGGTGTATCTCCAGTGTTCAGTACCTGAAGCTCTAACTCTTCCAGGGTCCCGGACATGTCTTCTCCCCTGAGGTCTTCTATGGTGCTTCCCCACCAGGTGCTCTTTGCATTTGCATCTCCGCCTATGAGCAGTTTTCCAGTTCCCACTTCCAACTTTATTTTGGTCAGCTGGTCCAGGTATGGCCCTATGGGTTGGTCCGGTTCGAAGTAGTAGGAGACTACTGCGATTTCCCAGGCTTTGGTACGGATCCCCACCACAACGATGTTGTTTGTGGTGAGTTTTGGGTAGGGCATGACGTCCAAATCGTCGTCGAAGACAGCTATTGCTGCCTTTACCCTCCCGCTTCCTTCTACCTCGCACTGGTAGACTCTCGCCCCACGGTAGCTCTTCATACTTCTCGCCCCGCCCACGTACGGCTCCTGGATCAGTGCCCATGCGATCGCTCGCTCACTGGCCTCTAAGAAGAGTTCGGTGGTTGCCAGTTCCTTTCTTTGTAGGTTGGCTTGGGCTACTGCATATCCTCTAGTTGGGGTGCCCGCCCTATTGCCAGTCTTGCCCTTAGCAGTATGCCACTCTGGCTCTGGCTAGGACCTCCCATCTCCTTCTTACTGGGCATTCTTCGCTGAATGCATTGTGCTCCGTGTGTTCAAGCTTAGCGCTTGAACAGTTGCAGCACGATGGGGCTGTTCCTGCCGTCCAGCCGGTACACTGCGATCTCATATGTGGGCCTCCACAGTGGCTACACTTTTCCATTTGATCTTTGCATTGCCTTCTTCCGTGCCCAAAACCCAGGCACAGCGAGCATTGGACCAATGGGGTTTGATCGTAGACCCATATCCTTTGCAAATCAATATGGATAGCCTGTCGATCCTGCAGTAATTTCCACAGTCTCGGGGAGACCCTAAGGACAACATGGTGTGTGTGGGGGTTCCTCGTCTTTTTCTTATAGAGAACCTCTACGCGGTCGTCCTCTTTTCGCAGCCCAGTAAATATGTCGCTATTTTGATTCCTGAGCGCTTTCAGGATGTCTTCGTCGCTGTTGTACGTCAGGACATTCTTTAGTATAACTAAAGGATCCCTGTTTTTGACATCCTCTACATGAAGGATTTCCCCCACTCCTGCTAGTTTTGCCTTTATTTTCTCTCTTCCTTCTTCTGTTCTACATCCGATTACTATCTTCCTGTCCCTTGCTTTCCTAATTCTGTCTACCGTTATCCACCCCTCCTTTGCATTAACTGCCTTTCTTATATGATCTATTACCTCTTCCCCAGTTTCCGCTTCATTTTTAGAGGTGACGACGATTGAGTGAAGAGCTGTTTGCTGAGGAGCTTGTTTGACGGGCTGACTCGCCGCTACACTAGCGTAGGAGAGCTTCTCCATATGACATTGGCTAGTTTGTAGCGCTTCTTTCAGCCTGTCAAGCTTTTCGGTGTTCTCTTTGAGTAGACGGCTGTGTTCCTCAAGTGCTATTCTTAAGGTATCCGTCTCTACTTCCACACCGCTGGTGTTTGTTTGCTCAGGCTTACTCTCCACTTGTGTACCTTTTTGTTTTGTAACGGTCTTTGCCGGGGGGGCTCGGCCTTTCTCCTGCTCAGACTCCTTTATGAGTGCATAAAGTCGGTCTGCTTGCGCCTTGACCTCCTCCTTAATCTCTCTCTTGGTTGTTTTCGAGTTGGTCATGTGCGCTTTAATTTTATTTAGGCTTATTCTGGCCTCGGCGACTCTGCTCCTTACAGCCGGCGGACTCATGCATACCGTCATCTCTACCGATGCCCGTCTCACCGTCACTGGCGTCGTCCTGGCCGATTCTTTTGTCGTTGTTACGTCTTTTATAGGGGTGGTCTCCTTTCTCTCCGGGTTGCCGGCCTCCCACTCGCCCACACTCTTCCTAACACTCTGTGTTGAGGATCCAGCCTCGCTTTTTGCGGCTTGTGGGCTTTTGGTTGCCTGGGTCGCCGGTTTCTTGACAGGTGTCCTGATGCCCATCATGTTTACTGGTATGGTGTATATTGAAATTGTCCGAACGTCAATGGGGTATTGTAAATGGTACCCCACAGTCAGTGTAAATAATGTAATTTAAGTCAATATCAACAATAATAAGGTAAAATAGAATAAAATGTAAATAATTTATATTTAAGATTTTAAAATCTTGTCTGATTGACCCTGCTTTTTTCCTTTTCAGGTGCTGTTGGCGTACGCGGCCGGGAGGTCAACAGCAGTGCTCCGCAATGAAGGTAAGTATGTAACTACTTAATATTGTTTCTCGCAGGTCAAATGCAAGTTGGTGCGCAAGCCCGGCTTCTAGGTTAAAAGGGGATAGGAGGGTCGTCGTAAGATTTATATATTCGTCAAGGTTTCAGACCTCTGCGAGAGCGTGGGTCAGTTTTATATACCGTATACACAACTTTTGTCAGTTTTGTCAATGTAAGGTAAATATATAAGTTTGTATATAATATTTTTAAAAGTTACACGGTTAGAATCTATATATACAATTTTCAGAATTAAATAGTAAAGCGAACTTTAGAGGCTAGCTCTCGTTAAATATTGGTCGCCGACCAATGTCCGTTTTGCTACTATACTAACTTAAAAGTAAAACTAAAACTATATTAATTCTACAGTCTTGACCACCATCGGGTAGGTCTCTCCGAGCCCTCTCAAATGAACCCAATCTCGATACTTCTGTTCCACTGGGTTCGTCTGAAACCCGAGTTTAAGAAAAAATTTTGCGGGGGGGTGAGGTAAGGGGAAAAGTGAGGGGGGGGGGGGGGGAAATTTGGAACTTGAGAGGGGGTGAAGGAGGGGGGAGGGGGGGGTGGGGGGGGGGGGGAAGGGGAAAAAAAAAAGGGGGGGGGGTAAAAAGAGGGGGGATGGGAAGTAGGAGGGTGGGGCACTTGTCACAACAGTGACCGGAGGTGGGGATGTTTGGGGGATGAGGGTTGTGAGAAGGGGGAGGGGGAGAACGTGTGAGGGGGGTCAGGAGGTGACGTGACCCTTGTGACGTGCAATGTCACCTGTCAAAGGGACAACTGTCAAAATCACACACACGAACACGAAACTGTCAGGGGGCGCCACCGGCGACAACTCTGGTCAATTTTTCCCCGATAGGGGCGCTGCTGTCACTTTTGGATTTCTTCGCTAAGTGACAGGTATGTAGTTTGGGTTCTTAGAAGTTCCGTCCACTCGACACGGGCATGCGCCACTGTCGAAGCGGAACCGGAAGCTATCGGTCGGAAACTTCTAGACTTAATTTTACCTTGGTGTCGCTGTGTTGCGACAGGGGGCGCTAGTGGCGTTGGAAAAAATTTTGTAGAATTGTCGAAAAGTGTCCCGGTTTATGTAGACCCTCTTAGATCTGGAGTGGAAAACACCAGAGGGATGAGGTTTGCGGCACCCGACAGCGAGTGTCTCTCCGCTCAGGATGGCCGTCAGGGTTTTTGTGATCCTGGGACAGGGACGGATCTGCAGGGGGATGAAGAGGTGTGGGAGATATTTAGGCTATATTTTTGACCGAAAATTTTGTAGATTTATAAAAACAGACCTAATTATATTTTGGAATAAGCTATGGTTTTTCTGTTTGTATTTTTGAGGACTAGATGAGCTCGCGGTTGTTGTATTTTACCACTCAAGGGTGGGCGAGCTAAGGGCTCGGAGGAGAACGTATCCTTAAAAGGTAAATATTGGCTACTTAAATTACTTAATTATCTACGGGCCGTTTACTCCCTCGATTGACGTCGGCTCTGATATCTTGTAAACGGCTTCTCAGAAAATTCCAATATTCTCCACGCGTGTAGTCCTTGAGGTGGTGCGTCTTATGGTCATATAAAATTTTTGTGTCGTCGATCTTTTTCAGGAGATATGGCAGCGGGAAAAGTGTCTAGTTTTTACTGTTTATCACTGTCACTATTTTGTCAATAACTTCCTGAATTTTTATAATAATTGAAATCTGACTTCACCTGTGGGTTTGGGGTCGCCTGGCGGTGCTTTGGCACTACTTTACTGGGAGCGCCAGTCGTCCTTGGCCGTTTTCGGCAGGGCGTCAATTTTCTGTCTTCCTCTGTTCCGGGCTTCCCGCTTATCGGAAAAATCCGGAACCTTTTGCCACTTGAGGATATGCACCTCGCGCACGTTTAAGCACTGTAATATCCTATTGTCGTCACTTTGGATTTAAAGTTATGCTCACTTTTATGTTTTTGTATATGTCAAAAATCCTGTTTTTGGTCACTAAACTTGGTGTTTTTTGACCGATCAAAAAACGGTTTTCACTATTATGTAGCACTTGTTTGCCCGCAACTTTTAAGGTATCGCTTGATGTTATTAGCGCAAAAAATACCACTGGGACGATTTTACGTACGCGGAACGCGATAAAACTGATCTGGTCGCGACGGCGGTCACTCAGACTGGTTGGTTAGGTTAGGTTAGGTTAGGTTAGGTTAGGTTAGGTTAGGTTAGGTTAGGTTAGGTTAGGTTAGGTTAGGTAGGTTAGGTTAGGTTAGGTTAGGTTAGGTTAGGTTAGGTTAGGTTAGGTTAGGTTAGGTTAGGTTAGGTTAGGTTAGGTTAGGTTAGGTTAGGTTAGGTTAGGTTAGGTTAGGTTAGGTTAGGTTAGGTTAGGTTAGTTAGGTTAGGTTAGGTTAGGTTAGGTTAGGTTAGGTTAGGTTAGGTTAGGTTAGGTTAGGTTAGGTTAGGTTAGGTTAGGTTAGGTTAGGTTAGGTTAGGTTAGGTTAGGTTAGTTAGGTTAGGTTAGGTTAGGTTAGGTTAGGTTAGGTTAGGTTAGGTTAGGTTAGGTTAGGTTAGGTTAGGTTAGGTTAGGTTAGGTTAGGTTAGGTTAGGTTAGGTTAGGTTAGGTTAGGTTAGGTTAGGTTAGGTTAGGTTAGGTTAGGTTAGGTTAGGTTAGGTTAGGTTAGGTTAGGTTAGGTTAGGTTAGGTTAGGTTAGGTTAGTTAGGTTAGGTTAGGTTAGGTTAGGTTAGTTAGGTTAGGTTAGGTTAGGTTAGGTTAGGTTAGGTTAGGTTAGGTTAGGTTAGGTTAGGTTAGGTTAGGTTAGGTTAGGTTAGGTTAGGTTAGGTTAGTTAGGTTAGGTTAGGTTAGGTTAGGTTAGGTTAGGTTAGGTTAGGTTAGGTTAGGTTAGGTTAGGTTAGGTTAGGTTAGGTTAGGTTAGGTTAGGTTAGGTTAGGTTAGGTTAGGTTAGGTTAGGTTAGGTTAGGTTAGGTTAGGTTAGTTAGGTTAGGTTAGGTTAGGTTAGGTTAGGTTAGGTAGTTAGGTTAGGTTAGGTTAGGTTAGGTTAGGTTAGGTTAGGTTAGGTTAGGTTAGGTTAGGTTAGTTAGGTTAGGTTAGGTTAGGTTAGGTTAGGTTAGGTTAGGTTAGGTTAGGTTAGGTTAGGTTAGGTT
>OX387290.1:0-12500 GCA_947562105.1 Shargacucullia verbasci
CTAACCTAACCTAACCTAACCTAACCTAACCTAACCTAACCTAACCTAACCTAACCTAACCTAACCTAACCTAACCTAACCTAACCTAACCTAACCTAACCTAACCTAACCTAACCTAACCTAACCTAACCTAACCTAACCTAACCTAACCTAACCTAACCTAACCTAACCTAACCTAACCTAACCTAACCTAACCTAACCTAACCTAACCTAACCTAACCTAACCTAACCTATACCTAACCTAACCTAACCTAACCTAACCTAACCTAACCTAACCTAACCTAACCTAACCTAACCTAACCTAACCTAACCTAACCTAACCTAACCTAACCTAACCTAACCTAACCTAACCTAACCTAACCTAACCTAACCTAACCTAACCTAACCTAACCTAACCTAACCTAACCTAACCTAACCTAACCTAACCTAACCTAACCTAACCTAACCTAACCTAACCTAACCTAACCTAACCTAACCTAACCTAACCTAACCTAACCTAACCTAACCTAACCTAACCTAACCTAACCTAACCTAACCTAACCTAACCTAACCTAACCTAACCTAACCTAACCTAACCTAACCTAACCTAACCTAACCTAACCTAACCTAACCTAACCTAACCTAACCTAACCTAACCTAACCTAACCTAACCTAACCTAACCTAACCTAACCTAACCTAACCTAACCTAACCTAACCTAACCTAACCTAACCTAACCTAACCTAACCTAACCTAACCTAACCTAACCTAACCTAACCTAACCTAACCTAACCTAACCTAACCTAACCTAACCTAACCTAACCTAACCTAACCTAACCTAACCTAACCTAACCTAACCTAACCTAACCTAACCTAACCTAACCTAACCTAACCTAACCTAACCTAACCTAACCTAACCTAACCTAACCTAACCTAACCTAACCTAACCTAACCTAACCTAACCTAACCTAACCTAACCTAACCTAACCTAACCTAACCTAACCTAACCTAACCTAACCTAACCTAACCTAACCTAACCTAACCTAACCTAACCTAACCTAACCTAACCTAACCTAACCTAACCTAACCTAACCTAACCTAACCTAACCTAACCTAACCTAACCTAACCTAACCTAACCTAACCTAACCTAACCTAACCTAACCTAACCTAACCTAACCTAACCTAACCTAACCTAACCTAACCTAACCTAACCTAACCTAACCTAACCTAACCTAACCTAACCTAACCTAACCTAACCTAACCTAACCTAACCTAACCTAACCTAACCTAACCTAACCTAACCTAACCTAACCTAACCTAACCTAACCTAACCTAACCTAACCTAACCTAACCTAACCTAACCTAACCTAACCTAACCTAACCTAACCTAACCTAACCTAACCTAACCTAACCTAACCTAACCTAACCTAACCTAACCTAACCTAACCTAACCTAACCTAACCTAACCTAACCTAACCTAACCTAACCTAACCTAACCTAACCTAACCTAACCTAACCTAACCTAACCTAACCTAACCTAACCTAACCTAACCTAACCTAACCTAACCTAACCTAACCTAACCTAACCTAACCTAACCTAACCTAACCTAACCTAACCTAACCTAACCTAACCTAACCTAACCTAACCTAACCTAACCTAACCTAACCTAACCTAACCTAACCTAACCTAACCTAACCTAACCTAACCTAACCTAACCTAACCTAACCTAACCTAACCTAACCTAACCTAACCTAACCTAACCTAACCTAACCTAACCTAACCTAACCTAACCTAACCTAACCTAACCTAACCTAACCTAACCTAACCTAACCTAACCTAACCTAACCTAACCTAACCTAACCTAACCTAACCTAACCTAACCTAACCTAACCTAACCTAACCTAACCTAACCTAACCTAACCTAACCTAACCTAACCTAACCTAACCTAACCTAACCTAACCTAACCTAACCTAACCTAACCTAACCTAACCTAACCTAACCTAACCTAACCTAACCTAACCTAACCTAACCTAACCTAACCTAACCTAACCTAACCTAACCTAACCTAACCTAACCTAACCTAACCTAACCTAACCTAACCTAACCTAACCTAACCTAACCTAACCTAACCTAACCTAACCTAACCTAACCTAACCTAACCTAACCTAACCTAACCTAACCTAACCTAACCTAACCTAACCTAACCTAACCTAACCTAACCTAACCTAACCTAACCTAACCTAACCTAACCTAACCTAACCTAACCTAACCTAACCTAACCTAACCTAACCTAACCTAACCTAACCTAACCTAACCTAACCTAACCTAACCTAACCTAACCTAACCTAACCTAACCTAACCTAACCTAACCTAACCTAACCTAACCTAACCTAACCTAACCTAACCTAACCTAACCTAACCTAACCTAACCTAACCTAACCTAACCTAACCTAACCTAACCTAACCTAACCTAACCTAACCTAACCTAACCTAACCTAACCTAACCTAACCTAACCTAACCTAACCTAACCTAACCTAACCTAACCTAACCTAACCTAACCTAACCTAACCTAACCTAACCTAACCTAACCTAACCTAACCTAACCTAACCTAACCTAACCTAACCTAACCTAACCTAACCTAACCTAACCTAACCTAACCTAACCTAACCTAACCTAACCTAACCTAACCTAACCTAACCTAACCTAACCTAACCTAACCTAACCTAACCTAACCTAACCTAACCTAACCTAACCTAACCTAACCTAACCTAACCTAACCTAACCTAACCTAACCTAACCTAACCTAACCTAACCTAACCTAACCTAACCTAACCTAACCTAACCTAACCTAACCTAACCTAACCTAACCTAACCTAACCTAACCTAACCTAACCTAACCTAACCTAACCTAACCTAACCTAACCTAACCTAACCTAACCTAACCTAACCTAACCTAACCTAACCTAACCTAACCTAACCTAACCTAACCTAACCTAACCTAACCTAACCTAACCTAACCTAACCTAACCTAACCTAACCTAACCTAACCTAACCTAACCTAACCTAACCTAACCTAACCTAACCTAACCTAACCTAACCTAACCTAACCTAACCTAACCTAACCTAACCTAACCTAACCTAACCTAACCTAACCTAACCTAACCTAACCTAACCTAACCTAACCTAACCTAACCTAACCTAACCTAACCTAACCTAACCTAACCTAACCTAACCTAACCTAACCTAACCTAACCTAACCTAACCTAACCTAACCTAACCTAACCTAACCTAACCTAACCTAACCTAACCTAACCTAACCTAACCTAACCTAACCTAACCTAACCTAACCTAACCTAACCTAACCTAACCTAACCTAACCTAACCTAACCTAACCTAACCTAACCTAACCTAACCTAACCTAACCTAACCTAACCTAACCTAACCTAACCTAACCTAACCTAACCTAACCTAACCTAACCTAACCTAACCTAACCTAACCTAACCTAACCTAACCTAACCTAACCTAACCTAACCTAACCTAACCTAACCTAACCTAACCTAACCTAACCTAACCTAACCTAACCTAACCTAACCTAACCTAACCTAACCTAACCTAACCTAACCTAACCTAACCTAACCTAACCTAACCTAACCTAACCTAACCTAACCTAACCTAACCTAACCTAACCTAACCTAACCTAACCTAACCTAACCTAACCTAACCTAACCTAACCTAACCTAACCTAACCTAACCTAACCTAACCTAACCTAACCTAACCTAACCTAACCTAACCTAACCTAACCTAACCTAACCTAACCTAACCTAACCTAACCTAACCTAACCTAACCTAACCTAACCTAACCTAACCTAACCTAACCTAACCTAACCTAACCTAACCTAACCTAACCTAACCTAACCTAACCTAACCTAACCTAACCTAACCTAACCTAACCTAACCTAACCTAACCTAACCTAACCTAACCTAACCTAACCTAACCTAACCTAACCTAACCTAACCTAACCTAACCTAACCTAACCTAACCTAACCTAACCTAACCTAACCTAACCTAACCTAACCTAACCTAACCTAACCTAACCTAACCTAACCTAACCTAACCTAACCTAACCTAACCTAACCTAACCTAACCTAACCTAACCTAACCTAACCTAACCTAACCTAACCTAACCTAACCTAACCTAACCTAACCTAACCTAACCTAACCTAACCTAACCTAACCTAACCTAACCTAACCTAACCTAACCTAACCTAACCTAACCTAACCTAACCTAACCTAACCTAACCTAACCTAACCTAACCTAACCTAACCTAACCTAACCTAACCTAACCTAACCTAACCTAACCTAACCTAACCTAACCTAACCTAACCTAACCTAACCTAACCTAACCTAACCTAACCTAACCTAACCTAACCTAACCTAACCTAACCTAACCTAACCTAACCTAACCTAACCTAACCTAACCTAACCTAACCTAACCTAACCTAACCTAACCTAACCTAACCTAACCTAACCTAACCTAACCTAACCTAACCTAACCTAACCTAACCTAACCTAACCTAACCTAACCTAACCTAACCTAACCTAACCTAACCTAACCTAACCTAACCTAACCTAACCTAACCTAACCTAACCTAACCTAACCTAACCTAACCTAACCTAACCTAACCTAACCTAACCTAACCTAACCTAACCTAACCTAACCTAACCTAACCTAACCTAACCTAACCTAACCTAACCTAACCTAACCTAACCTAACCTAACCTAACCTAACCTAACCTAACCTAACCTAACCTAACCTAACCTAACCTAACCTAACCTAACCTAACCTAACCTAACCTAACCTAACCTAACCTAACCTAACCTAACCTAACCTAACCTAACCTAACCTAACCTAACCTAACCTAACCTAACCTAACCTAACCTAACCTAACCTAACCTAACCTAACCTAACCTAACCTAACCTAACCTAACCTAACCTAACCTAACCTAACCTAACCTAACCTAACCTAACCTAACCTAACCTAACCTAACCTAACCTAACCTAACCTAACCTAACCTAACCTAACCTAACCTAACCTAACCTAACCTAACCTAACCTAACCTAACCTAACCTAACCTAACCTAACCTAACCTAACCTAACCTAACCTAACCTAACCTAACCTAACCTAACCTAACCTAACCTAACCTAACCTAACCTAACCTAACCTAACCTAACCTAACCTAACCTAACCTAACCTAACCTAACCTAACCTAACCTAACCTAACCTAACCTAACCTAACCTAACCTAACCTAACCTAACCTAACCTAACCTAACCTAACCTAACCTAACCTAACCTAACCTAACCTAACCTAACCTAACCTAACCTAACCTAACCTAACCTAACCTAACCTAACCTAACCTAACCTAACCTAACCTAACCTAACCTAACCTAACCTAACCTAACCTAACCTAACCTAACCTAACCTAACCTAACCTAACCTAACCTAACCTAACCTAACCTAACCTAACCTAACCTAACCTAACCTAACCTAACCTAACCTAACCTAACCTAACCTAACCTAACCTAACCTAACCTAACCTAACCTAACCTAACCTAACCTAACCTAACCTAACCTAACCTAACCTAACCTAACCTAACCTAACCTAACCTAACCTAACCTAACCTAACCTAACCTAACCTAACCTAACCTAACCTAACCTAACCTAACCTAACCTAACCTAACCTAACCTAACCTAACCTAACCTAACCTAACCTAACCTAACCTAACCTAACCTAACCTAACCTAACCTAACCTAACCTAACCTAACCTAACCTAACCTAACCTAACCTAACCTAACCTAACCTAACCTAACCTAACCTAACCTAACCTAACCTAACCTAACCTAACCTAACCTAACCTAACCTAACCTAACCTAACCTAACCTAACCTAACCTAACCTAACCTAACCTAACCTAACCTAACCTAACCTAACCTAACCTAACCTAACCTAACCTAACCTAACCTAACCTAACCTAACCTAACCTAACCTAACCTAACCTAACCTAACCTAACCTAACCTAACCTAACCTAACCTAACCTAACCTAACCTAACCTAACCTAACCTAACCTAACCTAACCTAACCTAACCTAACCTAACCTAACCTAACCTAACCTAACCTAACCTAACCTAACCTAACCTAACCTAACCTAACCTAACCTAACCTAACCTAACCTAACCTAACCTAACCTAACCTAACCTAACCTAACCTAACCTAACCTAACCTAACCTAACCTAACCTAACCTAACCTAACCTAACCTAACCTAACCTAACCTAACCTAACCTAACCTAACCTAACCTAACCTAACCTAACCTAACCTAACCTAACCTAACCTAACCTAACCTAACCTAACCTAACCTAACCTAACCTAACCTAACCTAACCTAACCTAACCTAACCTAACCTAACCTAACCTAACCTAACCTAACCTAACCTAACCTAACCTAACCTAACCTAACCTAACCTAACCTAACCTAACCTAACCTAACCTAACCTAACCTAACCTAACCTAACCTAACCTAACCTAACCTAACCTAACCTAACCTAACCTAACCTAACCTAACCTAACCTAACCTAACCTAACCTAACCTAACCTAACCTAACCTAACCTAACCTAACCTAACCTAACCTAACCTAACCTAACCTAACCTAACCTAACCTAACCTAACCTAACCTAACCTAACCTAACCTAACCTAACCTAACCTAACCTAACCTAACCTAACCTAACCTAACCTAACCTAACCTAACCTAACCTAACCTAACCTAACCTAACCTAACCTAACCTAACCTAACCTAACCTAACCTAACCTAACCTAACCTAACCTAACCTAACCTAACCTAACCTAACCTAACCTAACCTAACCTAACCTAACCTAACCTAACCTAACCTAACCTAACCTAACCTAACCTAACCTAACCTAACCTAACCTAACCTAACCTAACCTAACCTAACCTAACCTAACCTAACCTAACCTAACCTAACCTAACCTAACCTAACCTAACCTAACCTAACCTAACCTAACCTAACCTAACCTAACCTAACCTAACCTAACCTAACCTAACCTAACCTAACCTAACCTAACCTAACCTAACCTAACCTAACCTAACCTAACCTAACCTAACCTAACCTAACCTAACCTAACCTAACCTAACCTAACCTAACCTAACCTAACCTAACCTAACCTAACCTAACCTAACCTAACCTAACCTAACCTAACCTAACCTAACCTAACCTAACCTAACCTAACCTAACCTAACCTAACCTAACCTAACCTAACCTAACCTAACCTAACCTAACCTAACCTAACCTAACCTAACCTAACCTAACCTAACCTAACCTAACCTAACCTAACCTAACCTAACCTAACCTAACCTAACCTAACCTAACCTAACCTAACCTAACCTAACCTAACCTAACCTAACCTAACCTAACCTAACCTAACCTAACCTAACCTAACCTAACCTAACCTAACCTAACCTAACCTAACCTAACCTAACCTAACCTAACCTAACCTAACCTAACCTAACCTAACCTAACCTAACCTAACCTAACCTAACCTAACCTAACCTAACCTAACCTAACCTAACCTAACCTAACCTAACCTAACCTAACCTAACCTAACCTAACCTAACCTAACCTAACCTAACCTAACCTAACCTAACCTAACCTAACCTAACCTAACCTAACCTAACCTAACCTAACCTAACCTAACCTAACCTAACCTAACCTAACCTAACCTAACCTAACCTAACCTAACCTAACCTAACCTAACCTAACCTAACCTAACCTAACCTAACCTAACCTAACCTAACCTAACCTAACCTAACCTAACCTAACCTAACCTAACCTAACCTAACCTAACCTAACCTAACCTAACCTAACCTAACCTAACCTAACCTAACCTAACCTAACCTAACCTAACCTAACCTAACCTAACCTAACCTAACCTAACCTAACCTAACCTAACCTAACCTAACCTAACCTAACCTAACCTAACCTAACCTAACCTAACCTAACCTAACCTAACCTAACCTAACCTAACCTAACCTAACCTAACCTAACCTAACCTAACCTAACCTAACCTAACCTAACCTAACCTAACCTAACCTAACCTAACCTAACCTAACCTAACCTAACCTAACCTAACCTAACCTAACCTAACCTAACCTAACCTAACCTAACCTAACCTAACCTAACCTAACCTAACCTAACCTAACCTAACCTAACCTAACCTAACCTAACCTAACCTAACCTAACCTAACCTAACCTAACCTAACCTAACCTAACCTAACCTAACCTAACCTAACCTAACCTAACCTAACCTAACCTAACCTAACCTAACCTAACCTAACCTAACCTAACCTAACCTAACCTAACCTAACCTAACCTAACCTAACCTAACCTAACCTAACCTAACCTAACCTAACCTAACCTAACCTAACCTAACCTAACCTAACCTAACCTAACCTAACCTAACCTAACCTAACCTAACCTAACCTAACCTAACCTAACCTAACCTAACCTAACCTAACCTAACCTAACCTAACCTAACCTAACCTAACCTAACCTAACCTAACCTAACCTAACCTAACCTAACCTAACCTAACCTAACCTAACCTAACCTAACCTAACCTAACCTAACCTAACCTAACCTAACCTAACCTAACCTAACCTAACCTAACCTAACCTAACCTAACCTAACCTAACCTAACCTAACCTAACCTAACCTAACCTAACCTAACCTAACCTAACCTAACCTAACCTAACCTAACCTAACCTAACCTAACCTAACCTAACCTAACCTAACCTAACCTAACCTAACCTAACCTAACCTAACCTAACCTAACCTAACCTAACCTAACCTAACCTAACCTAACCTAACCTAACCTAACCTAACCTAACCTAACCTAACCTAACCTAACCTAACCTAACCTAACCTAACCTAACCTAACCTAACCTAACCTAACCTAACCTAACCTAACCTAACCTAACCTAACCTAACCTAACCTAACCTAACCTAACCTAACCTAACCTAACCTAACCTAACCTAACCTAACCTAACCTAACCTAACCTAACCTAACCTAACCTAACCTAACCTAACCTAACCTAACCTAACCTAACCTAACCTAACCTAACCTAACCTAACCTAACCTAACCTAACCTAACCTAACCTAACCTAACCTAACCTAACCTAACCTAACCTAACCTAACCTAACCTAACCTAACCTAACCTAACCTAACCTAACCTAACCTAACCTAACCTAACCTAACCTAACCTAACCTAACCTAACCTAACCTAACCTAACCTAACCTAACCTAACCTAACCTAACCTAACCTAACCTAACCTAACCTAACCTAACCTAACCTAACCTAACCTAACCTAACCTAACCTAACCTAACCTAACCTAACCTAACCTAACCTAACCTAACCTAACCTAACCTAACCTAACCTAACCTAACCTAACCTAACCTAACCTAACCTAACCTAACCTAACCTAACCTAACCTAACCTAACCTAACCTAACCTAACCTAACCTAACCTAACCTAACCTAACCTAACCTAACCTAACCTAACCTAACCTAACCTAACCTAACCTAACCTAACCTAACCTAACCTAACCTAACCTAACCTAACCTAACCTAACCTAACCTAACCTAACCTAACCTAACCTAACCTAACCTAACCTAACCTAACCTAACCTAACCTAACCTAACCTAACCTAACCTAACCTAACCTAACCTAACCTAACCTAACCTAACCTAACCTAACCTAACCTAACCTAACCTAACCTAACCTAACCTAACCTAACCTAACCTAACCTAACCTAACCTAACCTAACCTAACCTAACCTAACCTAACCTAACCTAACCTAACCTAACCTAACCTAACCTAACCTAACCTAACCTAACCTAACCTAACCTAACCTAACCTAACCTAACCTAACCTAACCTAACCTAACCTAACCTAACCTAACCTAACCTAACCTAACCTAACCTAACCTAACCTAACCTAACCTAACCTAACCTAACCTAACCTAACCTAACCTAACCTAACCTAACCTAACCTAACCTAACCTAACCTAACCTAACCTAACCTAACCTAACCTAACCTAACCTAACCTAACCTAACCTAACCTAACCTAACCTAACCTAACCTAACCTAACCTAACCTAACCTAACCTAACCTAACCTAACCTAACCTAACCTAACCTAACCTAACCTAACCTAACCTAACCTAACCTAACCTAACCTAACCTAACCTAACCTAACCTAACCTAACCTAACCTAACCTAACCTAACCTAACCTAACCTAACCTAACCTAACCTAACCTAACCTAACCTAACCTAACCTAACCTAACCTAACCTAACCTAACCTAACCTAACCTAACCTAACCTAACCTAACCTAACCTAACCTAACCTAACCTAACCTAACCTAACCTAACCTAACCTAACCTAACCTAACCTAACCTAACCTAACCTAACCTAACCTAACCTAACCTAACCTAACCTAACCTAACCTAACCTAACCTAACCTAACCTAACCTAACCTAACCTAACCTAACCTAACCTAACCTAACCTAACCTAACCTAACCTAACCTAACCTAACCTAACCTAACCTAACCTAACCTAACCTAACCTAACCTAACCTAACCTAACCTAACCTAACCTAACCTAACCTAACCTAACCTAACCTAACCTAACCTAACCTAACCTAACCTAACCTAACCTAACCTAACCTAACCTAACCTAACCTAACCTAACCTAACCTAACCTAACCTAACCTAACCTAACCTAACCTAACCTAACCTAACCTAACCTAACCTAACCTAACCTAACCTAACCTAACCTAACCTAACCTAACCTAACCTAACCTAACCTAACCTAACCTAACCTAACCTAACCTAACCTAACCTAACCTAACCTAACCTAACCTAACCTAACCTAACCTAACCTAACCTAACCTAACCTAACCTAACCTAACCTAACCTAACCTAACCTAACCTAACCTAACCTAACCTAACCTAACCTAACCTAACCTAACCTAACCTAACCTAACCTAACCTAACCTAACCTAACCTAACCTAACCTAACCTAACCTAACCTAACCTAACCTAACCTAACCTAACCTAACCTAACCTAACCTAACCTAACCTAACCTAACCTAACCTAACCTAACCTAACCTAACCTAACCTAACCTAACCTAACCTAACCTAACCTAACCTAACCTAACCTAACCTAACCTAACCTAACCTAACCTAACCTAACCTAACCTAACCTAACCTAACCTAACCTAACCTAACCTAACCTAACCTAACCTAACCTAACCTAACCTAACCTAACCTAACCTAACCTAACCTAACCTAACCTAACCTAACCTAACCTAACCTAACCTAACCTAACCTAACCTAACCTAACCTAACCTAACCTAACCTAACCTAACCTAACCTAACCTAACCTAACCTAACCTAACCTAACCTAACCTAACCTAACCTAACCTAACCTAACCTAACCTAACCTAACCTAACCTAACCTAACCTAACCTAACCTAACCTAACCTAACCTAACCTAACCTAACCTAACCTAACCTAACCTAACCTAACCTAACCTAACCTAACCTAACCTAACCTAACCTAACCTAACCTAACCTAACCTAACCTAACCTAACCTAACCTAACCTAACCTAACCTAACCTAACCTAACCTAACCTAACCTAACCTAACCTAACCTAACCTAACCTAACCTAACCTAACCTAACCTAACCTAACCTAACCTAACCTAACCTAACCTAACCTAACCTAACCTAACCTAACCTAACCTAACCTAACCTAACCTAACCTAACCTAACCTAACCTAACCTAACCTAACCTAACCTAACCTAACCTAACCTAACCTAACCTAACCTAACCTAACCTAACCTAACCTAACCTAACCTAACCTAACCTAACCTAACCTAACCTAACCTAACCTAACCTAACCTAACCTAACCTAACCTAACCTAACCTAACCTAACCTAACCTAACCTAACCTAACCTAACCTAACCTAACCTAACCTAACCTAACCTAACCTAACCTAACCTAACCTAACCTAACCTAACCTAACCTAACCTAACCTAACCTAACCTAACCTAACCTAACCTAACCTAACCTAACCTAACCTAACCTAACCTAACCTAACCTAACCTAACCTAACCTAACCTAACCTAACCTAACCTAACCTAACCTAACCTAACCTAACCTAACCTAACCTAACCTAACCTAACCTAACCTAACCTAACCTAACCTAACCTAACCTAACCTAACCTAACCTAACCTAACCTAACCTAACCTAACCTAACCTAACCTAACCTAACCTAACCTAACCTAACCTAACCTAACCTAACCTAACCTAACCTAACCTAACCTAACCTAACCTAACCTAACCTAACCTAACCTAACCTAACCTAA